>LBNU01027721.1:60974-99473 GCA_014162995.1 Artemisia annua | reverse complement strand
TTTTTTTTTTTTTTTTTTTCTTTTTTTTTAACATCAAAGAGTTGAGCCTCATTCGGTTGAATTTCACCTTTTTTTCTATTATTTCTTAAAATAAGATGACACTTTTTAAAATTCTCATTATGCATTTGTAGCCACGTTTTGTTAAACTATTACGATTAATATCAACATCATTTCACGTGCTCATATTAGTGGAAGTCGATCTGATTTAGAAAGTCTTCTCTCTATCTTTCAGCAACTGAACAAGAAGTGGTATAGAAAAGGAATTTAGAATCGGATGCTCTCGCCCAGCGAGAGAGGCGTTTCTTGTTTCGGACCCAAGTTATTTCCAAATCCAAACTTATACACCATATCATATGGAAGAATCTATACACAGTTTAATATATTTTATACGCAGAACTTTTCGAGTTACAACCCAATCAAATCCTAAAGTTCAGCAACGAGCGATGATTCGAAGAGAAGAAAATCAAATAATAATTGCAAATGAACAACTTTCAATAAACCTAACCAAATCAACAAGCTGTACGTTCAGATTCTCACCAATATACATTAATTATATCAGTGAAAAAAATAAACATATATGTGACGTCAACTAAAAAACGACAATAAGGTTCAGTTTGATCATTGATAACTTCGTTGATATTTATTCCGCGTTATAATCGCGAGGCTAACTTTCTTAACCACCATAGACAACCTACTCTTGAGCTAATTTCATATATAGTAGCAACATGGATTTGGTTGAAAACTTCATTGAATTTTATTCCACGTCGAACCTTGATTGCTATACTTCACGGCTTGTTATAAGATACACCTTGTGTTCCATCCCAATAACATAATACTCCAAGTGTCTAACACACTTTGATGCCGTAATCACAAAATCCATGTTCCAGTAGTTTAATCATGCCATTCTACACATTCCATGTTCCGGTAGTTTAATTCCAATTAAAAATAAATAATAAATAAAAAAAATAAAAAATAAAAAATAATAATAATAATAATAAAACTTTTATCCTTTTTCCCTTTTGATGTTCTCTTGATCCATCCATTCTAAGTCATGCTACTGTTCCTGATGGACAAGTAGTGAGATAGAATAAGTGAATAACTATGACGGGAAGTCGACTATGTCGCAACAGTGGAGACGGTGATGGCCAGGGGTAGTCCGGTGAGTGAATATCGATCATGATGAGAATTGGAGGTCAATATTGCAGCCGTGCATGGATATATAGTCTTCTTAGGGTTTTTAATTAACTTTCTCGTTCTTAGTTTAAATATATTTGAAAGTACTTGTTTTGTTCGTTTCTTTTTAGAAATACAACGGACTACTAAAAAAACTCGTATATAGACTTTAATTCAAGCTCATGTGTAACGTCAACTTCGAGAGGTGTGCTTTTCAGTTGTCATTTCAGTATCTCTAATGGATCTTACGACATCGCTGTCCTCATAGTCGCCACCACCGCTAACGTCGTCGGCTCGTCGCCATTGTCAATGGAGATGCTTTGACTGGAATCTACTTTGACGAGACCTCGCGCTGGACTACTTGAGTTGAGCTCACCTCCGTTACCTTCACTTTTTACATTGATGGATTCAACTTGCTTGTCGGGATGCATGAATGATATATCATGATTCATGAAGACATTACTTGGAATGATCGAGATGACCACAGTAACTGAATTCATACATCTGTTTAATTAGCTGTAATTGTTTTTGGTGTGTCCGTTTTCTGTTTTATACAGTATGTATTTTCATTTAAAACACGTACATGCCATATGAATATGCTCGGTTGAACCATTCACTGCATCTGTGATATATTACCCTAATTTCCCTTTCTAACAACTTGTTATAAATTTGTTGAGCTTGTAGATGAACGTAGAAACGTATCACTGGAAATGTACCTTCATACAGCTGTCGGAGGTGACAACCAAATGTTACGTCGGTTTGATTTTGATACCATCAGTGTTGCAACAGAAAACTTCTCTGTAGCTAATATAATTTCAAGAGATGATTGGTATGGTTGCATCTACAAGGTATCCATAATCATAAATCTAACTAAAAGTTTTATTAAGTACTGTGTGTGTTAGAAAAAAATCTGTTATTAAAGTTTTGCTATATCTATACTCCAACTTTGTTTCTTATTCAGGGGAAGCTAAATAATCGACAAGATATAGCAATTTCTGGACCTCCTCAACCATGTTATTATCGAACGAGTATCAATGAAGTGTCGATACTTGTACAGGTAGAACATAAGAATTTGATTCAGTTGCTTGGATATTGCATTAAAGGAACAGATACATACCTCATCTATGACTTTGCACCCTATGCAACTCTGAGTAGCTTATTATTTGGTACATTTCTATATTAAAACTGCATGTATATATACCCATTGAGAATTTTTAAGATTATATATTTGAGACTAAATCTTGTCAAACATGTATTTTGCAGATCCTGATAGTGCTCTCTTGGGCTGGGATGAGAGGTACAAAATAGTAATTGGTGTTGCAAGGGCACTTGTTTACCTTCAACAGCATGCTCCCATTCGGATCATACATCGTGATGTCAATCCTTCAATGATTCTTTTAGATGAACAAATGAACCCAAAATTATCAAATTTCAAGCTTGCAAAAGGTTATACAAAAACTCATGAGGATGATTTCTGCGAAACCACTCTGGTAGCTGGAACTTTGTAAGTACATAAACATTCATTGATAAAACCATCTGAATCTTATTCACCTTTCTTCAACTCTTCGATTAGATGTCACTTTTTTTTTTTTTTTTTTTTAATTATTATTATTATTATTATTTTTTTTGACGAATCAATTGGATCCAATGAAAGGGGGTATGTGTTGGTTCCATTTGAGAATTGAAGAGTTTAAACTTAATAAGTTAAAGCGGTTGTTAAGCCTAGATGACCACTATCATCAATAGTCACAAAAGTAAATCCAGAACTCTTATGGATCATTTGCAATCCGATCAATATATATTATGTAACAAGGTAATCAATTGCTTTTTAACCCAACTTGTACTAATTCAATATCTTAAAAGAGCCCTTGTATGTTTAGAAGAAAAAGGGAGGAGGCGAGTTTAGGTTAAAACTTAGCTCAATAGGAAATAATTGTTGTCCCTAGTTGCGAGTCGAAACAAGTTGCAAATAATACTGAATAAATTGTGTATTTCGTCTAACATAATATCGAGTACATGTACATGTTTATATAGTGGTTCAAACGAACCATCGTGACCCTTCAGTATTAACTATCTACCGATTCTATAACTACTTTAACTACCATAACCGTCTTATGGTTATTAACTCTCTACTTAACAAGTTTAGCCCTCCGGCTTTTATAAATAACATAAACGGTAGAGCAATGTCGTGATTATTAGTCCACATTCTCCTCCTTAATCTTGATCGTTGCTTCGTCCTAGATCTTGAACTCTGAGCATTTGTCGCATAGTCACAAACTTTAGTCTTGGTAAAGCTTTAGTTAGTATATCTGCTCTTTGTAATTCTCCACTGACGTGTTACACATTGATGTGTCCATTCTCTACGCATTCTCGAATGAAATGTTAGCGAATGTCGATGTACTTACTTCTTGCATGAAAAACTGGGTTCCTGACGAATGCTATTGCTGAAATGTTATCAACCTTCAGCGTTATTCTTTTCTCTTCCCAACCCGCTAATTCACTAAGTAGCCGTTTTAACCATAAGGCTTGACATGCTGCTCCAGTAGCAGCCATGAATTCTAATTCACATGATGAGAGCGCTACTGTTGGTTGCTTCTGAGTGCACCAGGTAACAGGTGATTCTCCAAAGTAAAATACTATTCCAGTAGTTCCTTTTCCTTGATCGTTATTGATTCCATAACTACTGTCGCTATAACCTGTAATCTTGCAGCCGCCTTCTTTCTTGTATATAATGCCATGCTCCTTTGTTCCTTTGATGTATCAGATTACTTGCTTTACTGCCTTTAGGTGATGATCCTTTGGGTTTTGCATAAATCTGCTGAGTAATCCGACTGAGTAACTAAGATCTGGTCTTGTATGTAGTAGATACTTGAGACTTCCAATTAAGCTTCTGTAATAAGTTGCGTCAACTGAGTTTCCATCTTCCGCCTTGACCAACTTAGTACCGGGATCCATTGGTATCTTCGTGTCATTACTTTCCATCATACTTGTTTCTTTCAAGATTTTGTTGATGTAACCTATTTGCTTGATTGTAATCTCTCCTCCTGTCTGAGTAACTTCTATCCCAAGGTAGTAAGCTAACAATCATAAGTCACTCATTTCAAATTTTTCTTTCATCTGGGATTTAAACAAGTCTATTTCCTTCCTTGGAGTGCCAGTGATTATCAAGTCATCAACGTAAACTCCAACGATTAGTGTAGAAGTTTTGTTTCTCTTCGTGTAAACTGCTTGTTCGAGATTACATTTCTTAAAGTCTAGTGACTTCGAGGTTTGATCAAGTTTCACATTCCAAGCTCGCGGTGCTTGTCTTAAGCCATACAATGCTTTAGTTAGCTTGTAGACTTTCCCAGAATTTCCTTGTTGAATAAATCCTTCAGGTTGTGTAACATAGACTTCTTCCTTCAAATCTCCATGTAAAATGCTGATTTTACATCAAAGTGATGTACTTGCCATCCCTGATATGCTTCTAGATCTAATATTAAATGAACTGTCTCTATGCAAGCAACTGGTGCAAATACTTCATCGAAGTCTATTCCTTGTTCTTATACATATCCTTTCGCTACTAATCTTGCTTTGTATTTGATGATCTTTCCTTTTGCATCCCTCTTGGTCTTAAAAAGCCATTTGAGTCCTATTGCCTTCTGATTCGTAGGCAATGTAGTGAGAGTCCATGTGTTACTCTTGTTGATTGAATCTAGTTCAATCTCCATGGCCTCAATCCATTTCTTATCTGTTGATGCCTCCTTGTAGTTACGTGGTTCTTCTTCTGTAAATAACAGACTTTCGATTTCAACTTCACGTGCATCCTTATATATTTCTGTTATCTCTTTGAAACCTCGTATTGGTCTGTCATCAAATCTATGATCTGAGCTTCCTAATGAACTAATAGTAGCTTCTTCTTCCGCTTATGAGTGTGGGTTGTAAGTGTATGTTGGTGGGGTGATTGGTGAGTCTGGAGTAGTAATCGGTTCCTATTCCTGATATGTATTATCATTGTTTTCTGAGTTGACTGGTGTCGTGTTTTCATTGTCGACTCCTTCTACCACAAAACTTGCCCAAAATGTGTCTTGTGTGCTTGTTTCCTCCCCGTTGTTATCCCAATCCCACTGTTTTGTTTCCATAAACTTCACATCCATGCTAACATGTTTCCTTTTTCCTTTTGGATCATATAACCTAAATGCTTTTGATCCTTCCTCTACTCCTAAGTAAATCATGGGTATGCTTCTGTCATCCAGCTTCTTCAAGTGAGGCATTATTATCTTGGCATAAGCTGTGCATCCGAATATCCTTAGGTTTTCCAGATTTGGTTTTCTGTTGTAGAGTGCCTCATATGGAGTTTTATCTACCAGGGCTCTAATAGGTACCCTGTTTCGTATGTAAATGGCGTGTCTAACTGCTTCTGCCCAAAAAGTTAATGGTAACTTCATCGCTTTTATCATACTTCTCGTAGTTGATAACACTGTTCTATTTCTCCTCTCCACGACTCCATTTTGTTGTGGTGAGTAAGGTGCTGTCAATTGTCATGTTATTCCATTTTCCTTACAATACTTGGTGAATTCATTTGATGTGAACTCACCTCCCCTATCTGTTCTTAGCATCCTTAATTTCATTCTCATTTCCATCTCAATTTGTTGTCTAAATTCCTTGAAAGTGTTAAATGCTTGATCTTTCGATGTCAGAAAGTAGGCCCACATAAAACGTGTATAGTCGTCCACTAACAAGAAAATGAGTTTCTTTTCGGAGTGTGTGGCTGGACTTATAGGACCACAGAGGTCTCCATATACTAAATCCAACGGGTTCTTTGATCTGAACTTGGCTTGATTTGGAAATGGTGTCCTACTGTGTTTTCATAATAAACATGCATCACAAATATGTCCTGCATGATTTATTCTTGGTATTCCTTCCACTAGACCCTTCCTTGTCATCTTATTGATGTCGTCAAAGTTTAGATGACCTAATCTAGCATGCCACAACCATGCTTGGTTATCTACGTTTGCTAAGAGGCATATAGGTGCTTCTATTTGTAGTCTAATACTGTAAAGTCAATTCTTAGATCTTTCAATCTTCATCAACGACTTCTTATTCTTATCATACAAAGTCAGTTTGTTTCCCTCCATGATGATCTTACAACCTATCTCAGTGAGTTGTCCGAAACTTAGTATGTTGCTCTTGAGGTTTGGAATGTAGTATACATCCGATACTATCTTTTGTTCATGGTTCCTACAACCTAACAATATAGAGCCTCTTTCATTTATCTCCACATACGATCTATCTTCAAAACGAACGCGTCCAGTTATGCTTTCGTCAATATCCCTAAAATGACTCTTGGTTCCCGTCATATGGTTACTTGCACCATTATCTAAATACCATATGCTTGCATCTGTTGTAGCATATTTTCTGGGTTGAATTTGTCCTTCATTCAACAGAACTTCCTCGTGTTCAGTTTCATGTGCAGTCATTAATAGGGATGGTTCGTCGTCTTCTAAGATAAGGTTTGATTGTTCCTGAGTTGTCGATGGTTCTTTGCAGTTGTTTCTAAAATGTCCAAGTTTCCCACACTTGTGACATTGTACTTTGCTCTTATCCCACTCAAACTTATTCCTATTTGATTTCCCTTTGTGAGTTGAGCCTTCCTCCTTTGAGTCATATTTGTTTCTATTACGTTGCCAGTTTCCTCGTGAAAAGTTTGATCTACCTCCGCAATTACCAAATCGCCTTCCTCTTCTCGAGTGTTCGCCATGTGCGAATAGTAAGTTTTCCTGGCTTTCTACTTGTCATCCTTTTCGAAGTTTTATCCTTTCCTCAAATGCTTTGAGTTTACCAGTGATCTCATCTAAGGTAATATCGTCAAGATAATTGGTTTGTTCTATGGATGCTACTATTTGAATGAACCTATCTGGTGTGGAATCTAATAGTTTTCGTACTAAAAGTGATTCGTCCAATGTTTTTCCTAATTATTTTACCTTAGTGGCATAGCCGTTTAGTTTAGCCGTAAATGCATCCACTGTGTCGTCTTCCTTCATTTGAAGTGTTGGAAATCCAATCATCAACTATTGTAACCGTGCTTGCTGCACTTTCTCTTCCGCAACGTGTCTCTTCTTTAACGATTCCCATAGATCCTTTGCTGTTTTACAACCCGCGACTTGTAAAATCACATCTTCGGTCAACGCTTGATATAGGAAGGCCGTCGTTGCCTTGTCCTTTTTATCATCTACTTGCGTATTTTCCTTAGGTTCTATCGTTTCCCATAAACCATGTGCTTCTAGTATAACTTTAATTTGTATAGCTCAAACGGTGTAGTTTGTCAACTTTAACTTAGGGCATTGATAGTGTGCTACTTGTGTTACGGGTTTTGGTGGTATCAAAGCATTACCTAGATCGTCAACAGACATCTTACTTGTGCTTATGATCTTCACTTTCTAATGGTCTGGGATTTTCTACTAATATGGGATCTCCTAGTAATACGGGAACAGAAATAGTTTTCGGGAATCCTAGTAATATGACAATAATACTTCTATAATAATAATATGATAGAAATCTAGAAATTTCGATTTCTAACTGTAACGTCGTGTTAAAACACAACCGTATTCCCTTTGTGTGTCGGTATGTAAACGATTATACCCACAACGTTTTTCCGTCCCTTCTTTCTCCGCGTTAATATCACCAAATCATGACAATATTCTTTGTTGTTTTCTCTGTGTTTTTTTTTTTTTTGTCCAAACCAATTCTTAAACCACAAAAAACTATACACGGCTTCCTTTTGTTTTTTTGTGTCGAATTCGATCTACCCACAACCAAACGAGTATCCTTCTTTTCGGTGCTACTAACTTGTTCCTCACGTTGGTGTTTTCTTTTTTGTGTCATCTTGAATTCGTATCCCACAAAAACGTGCCCTAGAACTTCTTCTTTGTTCTCGGTATTCTTCCAAACAAACAAGTTTGTTTTTCGTTGTTGTTGTTGTTGTTGTTTTTGTGTCAATTCCAAAATGTTTTTCCACAAACAAACCCTTGAAGTTTTCTCTTATTCTTCTCGGTATGCTTACACACAAACGAATTTGATTTCGTTGTTGTTGTTTCGTGTCACCTCCAAATCTTTTTCCACAAAACAAACCTGATAACTTTTCTTTCTTTTCCTTTGTGTCGGTATTAATCAAACCTTTGCCCACAAAGTCCTAACTCAAACACACGTCTATTTCCAAAGCGTTGTGAGTTTTTTTTCTTTTCCTTTGCGTCGTTCTCAAAACGTTACCCACAAAGTTCTTCCACTCGGTATACAAAGCGTTGTGTATTTACTTCCTTCTATGTCGCAATCCTAAGAAGTCCCCACAGAAGTTTTCCGTTAGCTTTTCCTTTTCGGTACCACGCTACTTATCAAGCGTCAATATGTTTTCCACTTCCTTTGTGTCGCGTTCAAAGCAGTCCCCACAAAGTGTTCTACAACGTTGTCTTGTTTCTTTTCCTTTGTGTCACGTATAGTACGCTGCCCCAATAAAGTCCTTCCACCAATTTGTTTGGCGTTATCACGTTTGCAACTTTACGCAAGGTCTGATCGTGCACTATCTTCCCTGCGCTTCCAAATTATTCAGGTGTTGTTTTCTGTTTTGAAACAACACGTTTTCCACCGAGACTTGTA
Source organism: Artemisia annua (assembly GCA_014162995.1). Lineage (NCBI taxonomy): Eukaryota > Viridiplantae > Streptophyta > Magnoliopsida > Asterales > Asteraceae > Artemisia > Artemisia annua. The sequence goes on along the minus strand of LBNU01027721.1, from coordinate 90,668 downwards.
ATGTTCCCAGCATGTTTTCCTCTCTTTTCGTTCACTGTTATGGTATCAAAAGAGCGTACGAGTAACGTGTGCTCTGATGCCAATTGTTGTCCCTATTTGTGAGTCGAAACAAGTTGCAAAAAATACTGAATAAATTATGTATTTCGTCTAACATAATATCGAGTACATGTACATGTTTATATAGTGATTCAAACGAACCATCGTGACCCTTCGGTAAAATCATAACCGATTCTATAACTACTTTAACTACCATAACCGTTTTACGGTTATTAACTATCTACTTAACAAGTTTAGCCCTTTGGCTTTTATAAATAACATAAACGGTAGAGCAATGTCGAGATTATTAGTCCACAATAATGCAATTACTTTGGGTATCTAGAAGGCCCTATCTAGAAATTTATCCTTTATAGTTGTGTCGTGGATCCTCTTCAGATTTGGGAGTATATTACATGTCCGTATATGTTAATAACAAGGTTTTAATCTCTGTTCACATTTGTGTTTCTTTGCCTTCTTTTCTGATATTATGGTATTATATAGTGTTGGTCATGACTAATACCTGCATTGCATACGTGACAGTGGATACATGGCTCCAGAATATTTCTTTCATGGTCATTTGTCAGCTAAGACTGATGTCTATAGTTTTGGTGTGGTAGTTCTGGAAACTCTAAGTGGGCATAGTGTACACAAGAATATTCCCGGAATCAACAAGCGATTGCTAGAATTTGTAAGTATGTTTAGATTCTATGATGGTAGAATTGTGTTTGTGTGATCTAGCTATTTTCCTAAAGTAGAGACATTCCTACTTTTCAAATCAATCTCATAACATAGAGTTGACATGGATTTTAATATCAAAGCAAGCCCGGCCATTTTTAGTACTTCTCATTTATCTGAAAAGAATGTCTAAATTGTGGAAAAGTATTTTGGTTATTAATTGCATATTCTTCTCTTTCATATAATATGTAACAATTGTGATGTGAGTGTGGAAAATGCAGAAAGGATATAATAAGGGAAGATGCTTATGAATTGTAGCTACTGACACGTTTGTTGAACTAATGTAGGTTTGGAATAATTGGGTGGAAGGAACATATTCAAACATCGTTAATCCTAGAATCAAGATTGATGCTGATTCAACACTCATGAAAAGAGTTATTCACATTGGGCTGTTGTGCATACAAATTGATGCTAAGGAGAGGCCAACAATGAAAGAGGTTGTTGGCATGCTGCTTGGCACCTCATCTACCGATCTCCCTGTCCCCAAACAGCCGATGCATGGTGGAAATAATTAGATGATGGTGATGAGGAGATATATCCAAGAGATGCTCATTATTCAACTGATGAGGAGTTTGAGGGCCAATGATCGATGAGCAAGCATGTACAGGGTGTGTAGCCAGCACAAGGCCAATACTTAATAGGACCTATAAGCTAGCCATTATGTAATATATTACATTGATTATTGATATAATTTTGGGGCCGTTTTGTAAGCCTAGCAATCGAGACTTGATGAAACAAAATTTACTCATATTAGTTACACTTCACAATCGACGTGAGAACGCCTCTTGCTTCTTGAGGATGGTAGGATTCATGCGAGTTATCTTGCTTAGAAAAAACATCGTTAGTCTCAACGTGGCAGGGGATCCCAAGATCAACCTCGGGTGTGTGAGTACGCGTATGTTTGCGAGAGTTAAAGGGTTAAGATGTATCAGTTCAAGTGCACATGTCAAAAAAAATATATTTTCATTGGTATAATTTTCATCAATTATTGTACAACACACAAAAAAAAATATTCAAAGTCAAAGTTGAAAAAGAAAAAACGAAAAAACCAAACGGGGACTATACTTTTGGGACGAAGATAGTATTGTTTACTTTCACTGATGTAGATAGGTTAGTTCACCATGACATACTAACGGGGAGCTGTGATTGCTTTACAGTATTCCTTTGTTTGTATACTTGTTCTAATCAATATGTGATCCGTGTTGTTCTAATCAATATGTGATCCGTGGGGATATCATCCTCACAAGGCATTGATTATTTATATATACCACGTGTCGTTTAGCTCCATTCTTATACAGGACAGGAGTTTTATTTAGGTGAAGCGTACCTGATCTCGACTTTGAAAAGTTTGGAAGCCCCTTTTTCGTCGTTAAGGCATTTACCTTTTTTGTAATCACTTAGGCTTACATTTGTTTTAGTTTGTTAACTGGAATATCAATATTGCATTGAACCCGCTTATGCTTGAAATTTATAGGTACGCTTTGATTGCTACTAGGTAGTATAATAGTGTTCAAGAGTTTTTTATGATGAATAATCTTGGTGCATAGCTTGTCTTTTAATATCATGAATTAGATTAGTGTGACGCTTAATGGGTAGATTATTGTATATTTGTTTGAGTTGATTTCTTGAGTTATATTTGCTACAATTGTTTTATTCAACGTAAATATTGGAATTGTGAATGGCTACGACTTGCGGATGAACAAAGAGAAGCTTCACTTTGATGGAAACCTCTCAATGGATCCCAGTGGTTGATAAGAAATGTTAGGCTATCATCATCCCTCCGTTGCAAAGTCAAACAATTTACATCTCAAAAGACGAACGGTCAATTTTTTTCCCGTTATCCGCTAACGTGGGTCTCACGTGAGGGTTTCTCGTCATTTTTCTCCGAGCTATGTAGACATATAAAAGGGGATATGATGGTGGTAGCTGGGACAAACAAAATAACAAGAATACCCTTCATGTCCTCCCATGTTAACAGATAACGGAAAACTTTTTTCCATGGTTTGTCCATATAGATGTAAAATGTTTTATTTTTACTTATAGGGAGATGGTGATAGTCCGACATTTATAGAGATGTAAACTGTGAAAACTATGTGATGTATTTTGCAGTTTACTCTAAATGTAACAGATAAAACCGCGTCTTAGGAACATGTATTAGATACTGTCTAAAAATCTAATTGCCGTCCCTTTTAGACATTTTCCGTGAAACTCCATAAAGAAGTGACAACATAAAATATGTGCATATATTTTGCGTAGAAAGGCAGAGATAACGACCACCGACAAGTATTAGTGATAAAGACAAAGGTAGGCATGTTTTGTAGGAGAAGTTTTTAACTATATGCATACAATATTGACGGCCGATGTTTTATACTAAAAGTTATACTAGTGGTAATAAGGGGGTAGGACGCGTCTTCCTCCTTATACCACGCGTCTTAGCTTATTACCAATGCCCAAACACAACGCGTCTTAGGTGCTTTGGGGGAGAAGTCGTCGGTCGTGGTGAAGACCGAGTTGTGGAAGTTGCTGTTGTGTGTATGTGTGAAATTTTGGTTTTTGTGGGGTATGTTTTGATGGTGATGTTGGTTGTGTTATTAGTTATTACACTATGTTGGTGGTGATGCTGAAGAGAGAAGTTGACGAGTCTTTTAGTTGACGGTGATGAACACTATGACCACTAGCCTTAGGTATGTTTTTATATATGTTGTATATACGGAGTATACAAGGAGTTAGCATCCAATCGTTTTACATTTCATCTGTAAAAACATAGCATCCTTCTTCATCGATCTAATTTTTGTTTCTCGCTAAGAAAATCTCAGTAAATGACTGAGGAAGATATTGAAGCTATGCAACGTAACAGAAGTACAGTAGACCTCACTAAAGCTCGGAATAGATGGTGTTTTGCTTACTTTTCGAATTACTTTTTAACTAGTGTTCTATCCCTTGCTAATTTTTTTAATTCACAACCCTGTGAACCAATTGCCGAGACCGTAACTGCTGAAGAGGCTCAGGATACAGAAGGAATCCACACGAGCAATGCCCAAACACCACTACGATCTCGTCTCCTCAAACTCAAGTTGTCAATCGGAAAGGTTGGTCTTGCAGTCGCTTTTCTTAAACTTCTTGTTATTTTTATCCATTACTACACTGGTTATACACGAGATGGGAGTGAGGGCACAATAGATATACTCAACACTGTTACACGTGATGTTGTGGCGATTCCTCAAGGCCTATCGATAGCCGTCACCATCATACTTTTTTATTCTGCGAAAAGAATGATGGCTGATAAGATCAAGGTCAGGAAGTTGTCTGACTTGGAAATCATGGGTTCAACTACCGTGATATGCACCAACAAAACCGGGACATTAACTACTAATCAAATGAATGTTTCAAATGTTTGGGTTGGTTTTGATCACATAGAAGACACTATTTCCAGTATTATAAACCCACAAATTCTTGAACTTTTCCGTCAAGCAGTGGCTTTAAGTTTAAATAATATTGGCAGTGCAACTGAAAAAGCAATCATGTCGTGGGCCATCTCGAATTTGGATATGGATATCGAGAAAGTAAAACAAGATTGTACAATCCTTCATGTTGAGAAATTCAATTCAAAGAAAATGGTAAGTGGTGTTTATGTTTGGAAGAAGAAAGATAATACCCTACATGAGCACTGGAAAGGTGCTGCTGAGCTGTTATTGGAAGAGTGTTCATATTATTATCAGAAAGACGGTGTTATAAAGCCTATAGATCCCGAAAACATGACAAAGTTTGAGAACGTTATCAAGGAACGGCAGCAACTAGCCTCAGGTGCATTGCTTTCGCCCATAAGCAGACCCCAGCAGATAGCGGTAGTAGAACCAATTACGAAACACCAGATGAATGCGGATTGACTTTGCTAGGTATTGTTGGCATCAAAGACCCATGTAGACCAGGGGCAAAGGAAGCTATTGACGCTTGCAGGTCAGCTGGTGTGGAGATTAAGATGATAACCGGAGACAACGTTTTCACAGCAAAAGCCATAGCCACAGAATGTGGGATACTTGAAGCTGTTCCACAGGTATGTAAATCAGAAGTTATTCGAGGTCTGGTTTTTCGTAATTACACAAATGAGGAGAGAACAGAAAAGGTTGACAGTATCAAAGTGATGGAAATATCATCACGGGTATGCAAATCGGAAGTTATTCAAGGTGAGGTATTTCGTAATTACACAAATGAGGAGAGAATGGAAAAGGTTGACAACATCAAAGTGATGGCAAGATCATCACCCTCCGACAAGCTTCTATTGGTTCAGTGCTTGAAAAAAAAAGGTCATGTGGTTGCAGTCACCGGGGATGGTACAAACGATGCACCAGCTTTAGAAGAAGCAGATATTGGACTTTCGATGGGAATTCTAGGGACTGCGGTGGCAAAGGAAAGCTTGGATTTTATCATCTTAGATGACAATTTTGCTTCTGTTCTCAATGTGTTGAGTTGGGGACGGTGTGTGTATAACAACATCCAAAAGTTTGTTCAATTTCAACTTACAGTAAACGTTGCAGCTCTTTTCATCAACTTAATTGCAAGTACTTGTTTTGGAGGTGCCCCCCTTACAGCAATCCGATTGTTGTGGGTAAACCTCATGATAAGCACCTTAGGAGCATTAGCACTTGCCACAGATCGGCCCACTAAAGATCTTATGCATAAGCCGCCTATGGAGAGAGATGCACCCCTTGTAACAAATGTTATGTGGAGGAACCTTCTGGCACAATCTGTGTTCCAGATAATCGTTGTGTTGATCTTCAAGTTTGGAGATATATCAATCTTCAGTGTAGACGAGAGCGTGAACAATTCTCTTATTTTTAATACTTTTGTACTTTGTCAAGTTTTCAACTTAATTAACTCGAGGAAGCTGGAGAAGAAGAATGTATTTGAGGGTCTTCACAAGGATTGGATGTTTATGGGAATTATTGGTGTGATTATCATTCTTCAAGTTGTGGTGATGGAGTTCTTAAACAAAGTTGTAGATACAGAGATATTAAACGCGGAGCAGTGGGGAATTTGTATAGCAATTGCAGCATTATCATGGCTTGTAGGATTGTTCGTGAAAATGATACCCATACCAGAAAGACCATATCTGAGCTATAAAGGCTATTTTGAGTAGAAAAAAATGAACATGTAAGGTTTTAGTTCTCGGCGCTTTGTGGCGAGAAAACACTTCAGTTAGGTTGGATTTGTTTTTTGTAACTTTTTTACCTTGTGTTTACTAATAAAACTTTTCGTTGCTCAAACTATTTAGTGTTACTCTCTTGGGTCTGTTTGATTAAACGTAATAGATTGATAAAGAAATGTAATCGACGAAGTAATAGAATTAACATAGTAATTGAATGAGTCATTATTATTCCATTGACCTATTTGGTTGTCATGTTAGAATGAAATAAAGCATTTACGCATGTTGTTTAGTACGATGCAATGAACGTTTGAAAGAAATGAAATAAATTATTTATTCCATTCCAAGTTCGATTCATGCATACCAAACACTACGTTAGGCATGTGATTCATTCAGGTTAATCTTGTATATATTCGTTGTAGATTTTGTAGCCTACTTTTGCTAATTTTCAATGGTCAAATTGTGCTAAAGACATGAGATGGTCTTTTGACTGCTTTTCGTTTGATCATATCTGCTAGATTCAAGTAGGCATGCATGAAAAACTTTCACACAACATACGGATTACTATTTTCAATATGTAAGGGGTGTTCATTAAAAATTGTTTAAACCAAAAAAACCAATCGATCCAAATATCGTTGGGTCTACCGGTTTTGGCTTAATTGGGTTTGGGTTGGTTACTAATTTCACCCGAAGTTGTAGCCAATTATTTGGATCGGATTTAGTTTTAGAAATTTCAAGTTGGTCCAACCGAATAACCGAGCATCTAATGCACGGCATGTCTCTTCATAGGGTATTAATATTACACATAATAGGGCTTATGTTATAATAACTCTTCCTATTTTGATATATTAACCCTCTCTAATAGGGGTCCCCCCCCCCCTTTTTTTTTTTTTTTTTTTTTTNTATGTTTATATAATTAACGTGTAATGTGTTTTTATTTAGTTAACAACAACAATAGCACGTTAAACATTACCACATTAAATAACTACAACAACAACTGTTATCATTCAATTAAACAACAACGTTAACACATTATTTAAAAACAACATCATCTAAGACATATGAAGATTATTCATTTTATTTAAAAGATCATGGGGCCTTGCACCCGACTGACAAGCGTGATCCTCTAGATTCCTTGTCAATTCTAACTCCATCTCCAGCGTCTTAATTCTTGTCATCAACAGCTTGTTTCTTGCTTCAAGCTCGTCAATCTTATTATCTTTCGCAACGCAGTTTGAGCACTGCGTTGAAGAAGAGGCTTGATTAAAGTACCTCCTTTGAAATTCATCTTTCCACATGAAGTATCGACACCCATAGTTATCTGTACCTGGCTGTTACATGTTAAGAAAATTATAAGAAATGTATTTTAAACAAACAAATTATTTACATATTTATATAACTAAGCAAACATATGATTATTTACCACTGAATCAGAACATGCATAATACAGTTGCCCAAGAGTAGCTTTTTCCCAGGATTTCCGTTCTATAATTAATCCTCTCACATCGACACAAGAAAGGATTTCTTCGTTCCACCTGGCCAAAGAATTTGCATAATAATTTACAACATCAATCAATAATGTTATTATTAATTTAAATAAATTTTCAATCATTTAGTATATAATAAAAACAGTTATTTATAACATAAATCAGTAATCATTCACAATGTTTTGTCTGTATAATTATTTACAACTAGTTTAGTCGATTGTGATATAATGTTTCCCATTGGGATTCATCTTGNTATTTACCACTGAATCAGAACATGCATAATACAGTTGCCCAAGAGTAGCTTTTTCCCAGGATTTCCGTTCTATAATTAATCCTCTCACATCGACACAAGAAAGGATTTCTTCGTTCCACCTGGCCAAAGAATTTGCATAATAATTTACAACATCAATCAATAATGTTATTATTAATTTAAATAAATTTTCAATCATTTAGTATATAATAAAAACAGTTATTTATAACATAAATCAGTAATCATTCACAATGTTTTGTCTGTATAATTATTTACAACTAGTTTAGTCGATTGTGATATAATGTTTCCCATTGGGATTCATCTTGGGCTCTGTGCCTCCTCCATTGTGGGTGGAGATACGGAAGTGGAGAATTGTTGTCTAGCGTCAGACAAATGTAGTGACCGCATTCGTCTGGCCCCACACGGGCTATCACAAGGGGGTCAGTTCTTTGTGAGAAGTTAGGACCAAAAAAAAGCGGAAAACACATATTCCAACCCAACCGGGATATCAATACAACAGGTCGGTTAATCATTGATGCAATAACCAACCCCGTATCTGACATCTCCATATAGCGATCTATCGGTGCAGCTCCATTTCCGAACCAGTTTACTGAATAGCAAATTCCATTAAAGCTATCTTCCAACCACATACTTGTGTAAACCTCCCTATGTAGGTCTAACTCTTGCAATAACATTTGTCTAACTTCGCGCCACCTATTTTGGTCTCCACAAATACCGTGGGCAACGCACCGAAACCCACAATTTCCATCACCTANCATTTCCGAACCAGTTTACTGAATAGCAAATTCCATTAAAGCTATCTTCCAACCACATACTTGTGTAAACCTCCCTATGTAGGTCTAACTCTTGCAATAACATTTGTCTAACTTCGCGCCACCTATTTTGGTCTCCACAAATACCGTGGGCAACGCACCGAAACCCACAATTTCCATCACCTACCACATTATATATACTTATTATGTATGGATGGAAAATCACTGGAATCTGGTCCATAAAATATTCGCTATCTGCATCTCCAACGTACAACTCGTGTCTTATTTTTTGTTGAACACTAGGACCCGTGTAAGAACTATGTCTTGCATGTTCTTTGTTGAAGTTCGGGACTTTTGTAGATCTTGAAGTTGTGCTTCTTCGGTGATCTACGGTTGGTACTTTATTCAAGTCCGGGACTTCATTCAAGTCCGGGACTTTTGTAGCCTTGCCTTTTTTGTCCTTTGCGCTTGGACGTCCATGGGTATTTTTCTGAATAGCAGGTTCACATGTGTCAACAGATTCGGGCTGGTATATCTCTCTCAACTTCGTTAACATATTTTTCTTGACAAACGACGTTGCTTTGCTAAAAATATTCTTGAATTGTCGCATGTCATTTTGAAACGAAGTATCATCATCATCATCATCAGGTTCACTGGAAGAGCCATCTTCAGGCGGTGGCCTATTGATAATAGGCCACGGAACAGATAGGGTTATCCAAAAAAATAGGAATTTCATCCAGTGGAATGGGGCGTCCTGAATTCATTAAAAGTGACTTATATATATTACTGATATTAATGGAGAAAACAACTTGATAGTTATAAATTTAATATACTTACCATGATATACATAGTATTGCATTTCGTGAAAGCATAGTAGTCCATAAACTGACCGCAACTTATGGCTACAGGCATCTACGGTGATCGACAGGTGGAGTTCTTTGAACATGAGTTTGAAAGCATGTTTGGAAACTTTATACCACAATTCTTCAAATAGTAGTATATTACAATTATTTAGTTTCTCGTTGATGCTTCTATCAAAACTCTCTTTTATCGCATTTTATTGCGCAATGAGAATCTTATCGATCGAACTCAACAACCTGTCTAAGTTGGACTGTGTGCCGCCCAAATATAATTTCAACAACGCGTGGTGAGCCTCAACTCTGCACGTTGTTGTCTGGCCGTAGGAGTGATATCGGTCGGTAATATATGAGACAAACATGTGTGAGTAATCTCGCAGCCAGTTATTCAGATACTCAGCGATATCTGAAAAAACAATGAATTAATAAAAGGTCATTCGGGTGCTTATTTATTAAATAATAAAAAACAATGAATTAATAATTAAGTACCCGCATGGTTGACCAATCGCTGTTGTGGGCGTTGATAATTTTGCTCGAACATTTCGAATGTCGGAGCTTTAACCATCCAATCCCATCTGTGTTTAATGGACTCATACTCATCTAACCCACTGCATCTATTTCTGCAATACTAAAGCAGATTTTGCTCTATATGCCATCGACAGAGTAATTTGTGAGCGTTAGGAAATTCTGCTCTGCATGCCCCAACCAACGCTAAATACGATAACACGTGGGTAATATCTTTCGTCTATCACATCCTTCACACGTTGCAATACCCATTGAAAATTATGCCCTTTTTCACTGTTTAAAAGGCTATACGCCATTGAAAATGTTTTATTTGTTGAAGTGAATCCGACAATTTCCAACAACGGCAATTTAAACATCGTGGTATTGTATGTGGAGTCCATCAGCATGATTTCAGGGAATGTACACCATAGAGCATACGACGTAGGGTGCACAAAAAATAGCTCCTCAAGCTCATTATGCTCATTTACCTTCGGGTAATATGTATACCCTGAATCCATCAAATGCGAGTAAAGGACTTGAATTGGAGCTCTATCACCTACTCTGGCTCTCCGGATCTTATTTTGTGCGTTATATATAGTTCTAACACTAGACACGTTATCCGGATTACGACCATGTATTGTCGAAAGTATATTACGTGGTTGTACGCTATAATCTGTCAATTCTTTGACCAAACCGAACTCATCATCATTTAATCGCATTGCATATGGCAAACCATGCAACGACTCTAGCAAATCATGATTATGCGTATCATCTTTCACCCTCAAAACCAATAATTTTGTGTTTGATGATATTTCGCAACTAATTTGAATGGACAATTGGTTTTAGATGTTTTGGTTTTCCGTTTTCCACTACCTCGAGGTTCATAATTCCCACCCTTTGAACACCTATAATTGACTTCGTACATCTGACCATTTTTTGATTTTGTTCTTGGTATGTGTGTAATTACACATACGTTTCTACCAAAATAACGGAACAAAATGACTAAAAACCGGACAAATTATGCCAAATATATGTTGTTTTTGTGTTTTTGAATGTGCAGGTGAGGATATTTAGAAAAGTGGACTAAAACGCGAGAAAACGACAAACCAAGCACGAGAAATGGAAAAGAGTCAAAAGCCGAGGCCGAGGAAGCAATTTTCAAAGAAAGATCATGTTTGAGCTCAAAGTGACATAATTTACCTCGAAGAATCATCAAAAGTCTAAAAGAGCCCTTGGATATATTTTTCAGACTTGACATAATTGGTCCTCGAAAAATCAGAAAGTACAAATTGGTCCTTGTAAATTTAACTCTAAATTCCCTTTAACACAAAAAAAAACCACTACCAGCCTTTTAATCTAAACCAAATCCAACCTAGTTACAACTCACAGGCCCAACACCACTTAAGATAACCTTTACACAAACCAGCCCACCACACCTTTTATCCATGACCCGGTCCACCACTTACCCCATGACCCGGTCAACCATAAAATAAATAATCAGTCAAACCTTCCCTCCCTTTTACTAACAGTTACTGTGCAAATCACTATCCCCACAATTACCCCGATTCTCCACCCAATTACCCACCTTTAAAAGCTTCTAGATAGTCTGACATGTCAGGGAATGACAACATTCTTTAGCCACGCTAGCAATCCCAAGCAATCCTATTAGCTAAGTGAACGTGGCACACAATCCAAGGGCCAATTTTAGAGACAGATGATGACATATTGATTGAAGGGCTGCGATTAGAGCATCTGGATCCTTCTACAGAAACCCCAGCTCTCTCTCCTCAGGCTATAAATACCAAACCCTCACCTCACAATTCGACTGGTTAGGAATTTAGGAGTAGTATAGATTTTAGCTTAAAGTTACTCTGTCGAATTTTTAATGTAATTCAGCTTTCAGTAGACCTTAAATACTTGTACTCAGCCTTTTTAATCAATAGAATTTCAGTTCAATACTACTTTTCTAGCTTTAAATTTTCATATCAGTTTGTTAGTTGTGAGTTCAATCATGGTTACATAAGCTTATTTGAGCTTCTTATACTGATGGATTTGAAGATCCCTAGGCCCTTTTAGATCTCATTCAGAAGCTCTTTCATTCTCCATCTTATATCAACCATCTTAATAAGCTTTGGCTAAGTTGTGAGTTTCCATTTATCTTTAATTTTTGCATTTGCTTAATTTACTACTTATAGTCTTATACTATTGCTTATTTGTGTTTCTGTATCTATTTGATGTACTTGAGCTTGTTTATGCTTGCTTGACTGCGTGTGCTTACTAGTTTATATATCTGTCCATTTTTGCATTATTAGCTCATATTTAGCGTAAACTCATTTTGTTCATTGTAGTGTTAGTTTCTGCATTATTTTAGTTTCAACACCTTCCATATAGCATTACTGATCATTTTGCATCAGTAGATCAGCTCTTGTCTTTTTAAAACATAGAAAATCCAAAAACGGTTAGGCTTAAAAGTAGTGTTTGGCATAAGAGCATATTTGAGGTTTAAACTAGTTTAGGTCATTATCTGAATTTCAATTGGTTTTAATTTGCATATAGGAGTAGTTTACAATTGATTTTGATCAGTTTTATATAGTCTAATAGGATTTGCATCAGTGACTTTAATTTGAAAGTTCATAACAGATTTATATTGAAGTTATAGGATAATTCAGTTTAGATGCATTTTAGGTATTAAAACTTGCTCAATATAGCTCATGTTTGTTGTCTAAAATCTGGTATTAAGGTTTCACAAGTCAAAAAATCCATTTGTGACCCATTTGAACCAGCTGGTGCAGCAGACCTGCTGTCCCAGCTTTCCCTTTTCTTTCCCACTTTTTAGCTTCATTACTTGTCCATTTTGCTTTATTTTTACTTCTTTATGCTCTCTAGTTGCTTGTATTTACTATTCCATAGCTTTTACACCTTAGTATTACCATTTATTAGCTTAAAATTTAGCCCAAACTACCCCCGTTAGAGCCGAATCTGTCAAGTAAATGTGCAGACCAGAAGTGGTTTTTGATTTTTAATTTGCTCAATATTAGTCCTTTTCAGCTAAAAATTGGTATGCATGATGTTTGGTTGGTATGCTAATTGATGCCTATTTTTTTGATTTTTTATAGTAGCTTCTTATTAGCTTTTGGCTAGCCTTTAGCCATTTTTTCCCCCTTTTTACAGCCATAGTATAGTTATTGCTTATTAGTGCTTTTTAGGTTTCTTAGATTGCTTATTTTCTGTCCCCCTTAGCTTTTTAGGACTCCCCCTAGATGCCTAGCTTATTTCCCCCATAGGATAGCTTATATTTGCTTATTACTCCCTCCGTCCCATATTAAGTGTCCACAATGGAATCTTTGGATGTCCTAAATTAAGTGTCCACTTGTACCTTTCAACCAATAAGATGAGAGTTTAGTGGGTAAAAGTAATATTTGATTGGTAGAGAGTTTAGTTAGTGGAATCTCCTAAAACTTTGTGCATTATGAAAATGGACACTTAATATGGGACGGAGGTAGTATTAGCTTTTTAGTTTTTAAATTTCCTTTTGTGAAACTTTATTCATGACTGCTATGCATCCCTTTTTTATGCTTATCTGCTTTTCTCTCAAGCTTTTTGTAATTCAGATTAGTTTGTTAAGTTAGAATTACTTGCGTTTTAGGTATAATTGCTTTCCGTTATCATTTTTCGTGCTTTATTATATGCTTTTTAGTATCAATTCACTTTCCGTAGTTATAATTTCCCATAATTCACTCATTTTCACTATTCACTTCACGAATCACGAACCGAACCGAAACTCCATTCATACCTTCGTTGGGACTACGACCCGGGGAAATACTTCCACGAGTATTTCTTTGAACAAAACAAATACTTAAATTGCTACATCAATTCTATTTTTAACAATGACAAAACCGAGCTCCCGAGCTATATTTTGCACCCACTCAGTTACTTGCTCGTGAGAACCGAAAACCTGAAAATACATAACATTTTTACAGCTTTTATAACATTTATGATATTTCGCCACTATTTTTTTACACTTTTATAACATGTTACACATTATACTATAATTTTATACTATAATTCTATTCCTTGGGCTACTTTAGCCCAGTTTCTCTCCCCCGGGTGCTCTAGCCCGACCCAATAAGGAAAAATGGGTTATATCAAAACCCGTCACTGTGTCCTCTCCCTCACATCTTGCGTTGATTGGAGGGATCCGAAGACCTCAGCTCCGGCCACCCAACTCCACCCTCATTCAAGGATGCTCCGAACCGAAGTAATCAACCCGTTTGCAACTACAGTTGCCTGTGAGGGGATGTACAGTAATTTCAACAGTGATAATAATATTTTAATGTGTGGTATATATTGGATCTTCCGCGGATGTTCTCTCATTTTAATTTTAATTGTTACCACACAAAACTGGTAACTTTTTCTTTATGCCTTTTCTAGACTTTTATATTCGTCTAATACTTAATTTCAGTTTAGGGTTTTCGTGAATTAGTCACTGTTGTTTGCGATTAACTTGCTTAATTTTATTGTTATGCTTAGATTAGATTATTGGAAAAATGAAACCCTTATTTTTGTTGGGTATGTCCAGGATCTGAGCGTGTATCAGGAGATTATGGGTTGGAGGTGATTGAAGAAGCTAATGACTAGGTAATATCATCATATGTGTTTGTTCGTTATTAAGTATCCTGTTTGTGTTCGGTGTTATTAGGTATTTGATATGTTTTGCTTTTGTGGATCCTAATTACAAGCNCTTCTTATGGACCGGGTCCCAATAAATGTTGTAGATAATGTTGTAGATAATAATAATTCAATAATTCATCAATACCAGATTTCACAAAGGCGGAACAACCGGTATGGCTGCGTTAGTGTAAACGCCCCGCCAAAATACGGCTGCTCTCAGGTCATTCATCAATAACCGATCTCACAAAGGCGGAACAACCGCTATGGCTGCGTTAGTGTAAACGCCCCGCCAAAAGACGGCTGCTCTCAGGCCATTCATCAATGACCGATTTCACAAAGCCAAAACAACCGGTATAGCTGCGTTAGTGTAAACGGCGACAATTTCAGTAACATGACCTACAACCAAAAGAAACCGCAATAGCAGTTAACTATAAAAGGCTCCATCTTATTTCACTGAATCTATGCTATAATACCAACTAAAATTACCTACCTTTGTGATGAATAAAAAACCACTGTGTCGCACTTAAAACCAATGATAAACAATACATACCTAAAGAAAGAAAATCAAAACCAATTCAAAAGCAGACCAAATCTAAAACCTATTGTGTCGCAAAACCGAAAAGACCAAGTCCGCATACATGTTACTAGTCAAGACAAGGACTCTACGTAAAAACACTGTTAGATATACCTGAAAGATATAACTATTTCACATATTCTTACGGCATTTTTGATCAGGTTGATATAAAATGAATTAACATTCACATACAACTTTCACACGGCCAAGCTGTAAACAAAATATTCAAATAACATAACTTTGACACCATTCACAGCTTTATCATTATAAAAATGACCCCGACAGACCAACTGTGCGTTGTTGCATCATTGATAAAACAACCCCGACCACCTGGTGGCCTTATTGCAAACCCTGTAACGCACGTTCAAAAAATTATAATGCAGGGAAATCCATCATCTCGACTTAATAAGAAAAAATAAATAAATAAGTAAAATCTTTTTACTCAAGTATATACAAGCTTATACACGCCTTATGAATGAATATTAGTAGCGCAATATGACTGAACAGAGGCAAGTTGAACAACAAGATATGTTGACACACAATCGCCACATTTTTAACTTTAAAATTTAATCATACGAAATAGCCATAAAAATGAGCTTAATGAAAAAGCCCAAATCAAATAAGATTAAGGCTATATAAGCCAAAACAACACCATTATTCTGCCCCAAAAATAGCCCCAAAGGAGTCTTACAAAATACAGCACTTATGCCAAAGCATAAATGGCTTAGACCACATCTTTTGACTATTGCTCGGTAATATACTAATTAATACTGTAATTTAAGGATCCCAACAAAAGAAACATATCAATACCTAATAACACCAACATAACAGTCCTATAACATGCTGTCAATTTGATATGCTATGGTCGTGGGTTGTCCATGACCTTTTGTTTGTCATGTATTCCTTTTCAACATCTCAAATAAAGCAGGCAATGATGAACTTAGTTCTGAGCCTTTGTGACCATCGACTAACAGGGGTAAACGAAAGGGAGGGGTTTTTGGCTTTTGTTTTAAGCCATGGAATAGTGTAAACTTCATCTGTGCTTACGATGGATTTACACTGGCTGACTTGGTTACATACAATGACAAACATAACATCGGAAATGGAGAAGCCAATAAAGATGGGGATAGTCCCAACAATGGCTGGAATTGTCGATAGGTAATTTGTCCCTATAATGTCATTTAGTGTTTCATTAGTATCTTCAAGACTGTAACATCATTCCATTTACTCATTCTTTCTGATATTAATACGTGACCTTCTAGGAGGAAGAGTTCGTGAGCATCTCAGTAAAGAGGTTGAGGAAACGGCAAATGAGCAACTTTTTCCTTTGTTTGATGGTTTCACAAGTAAGTTTCTGAACCGTGGTAATAGTCTTTTATAGTAGTACATGTGAACATTTGTGGTAATGGTTCATGCCATAAATGTATATACTTTGAAGGCATAAATGTTTTTGACTTAAGGTATTTTTTTTCCAGGGTGTACCCATGATATATATGGGTGATGAATATGGCCACACAAAAGGAGGAAACAATAACACATATTGCCATGATAACCAGGTAGTTTTTTGCTTCCTAATCATCTAAGTTTTGTACTAAAGAGCCATATGTTTTCATGAGGTAACTACATCTTTTTCCACAGATGAACTACTTCCACTGGGATAAGAAAGAATAGACTTCATCAGACTTTTTCAGATTCTGCTGTCTAATAACCAATTTCCGCCAGTAAGGCATCATTTAAATATGATCATCTTTTCTTTTCACTCTGTTATTTGTATACATCATGTTTCTAAACCAGTAAAACTACTCATGATCAACGGTGAATGTGAGGCACTTGGCTTAAATGACTTCCCAACAACAGAAAGGTTGCAATGGCATGGATATGTACCTGAAACTTGAGATTGGTCTGAAACAAGTAGATTTGTGGCCTTCACCTTGGTATGTCATAATATTTGACCTTTACTATAACATTCTTATGCATCAATTATGCTTCAGCTAATGGTTTTTCCTTAAAATCTTCATCCGGACCCAAAGTTGCATATGTTCCAGATTTCCATAAAAATAGTGTCATTGAATAAAGATTATAAATAATTTGGACCCATAGTTGCAAAGCCAACATATTTGAGTAACGATGGTCTTCCAAAATATAATGAATAACACATGTACTTTATTTTTTACCTATTTTATATATAAGACTTAGCTAAAATCAACTACCTATCAGTAATTATTTTAAATTGTCTTCTAGAATGCTCATTAAGCGAGAATGCTCATATAGTCTCATCATACACATTCTCATTAAGCAGATAACCAAAAATTATTAGTAGAGGTTCGTGCCTTCCAAACAACGATTATTAATAAACCAAAAATTCCATGTATATTTCTTCTTAGAGGAATGGTTACAGAAATAATTTAGCAGTGCTTTGTTCATTAAATTAATTGAGTCTAAAACTTGATTCTTAGAGGAGGAAAATACTTTGAGGATGATGCTAAAGTTGTATCAATAGAAATATTAAACATGGTTGCATTTTGTCACCTTCAAGGCATGGTTCACCGCGATTTGAAACCAGAGGTGAGTTGCGACTAGGAATTTTGTCATGATTATGATCATGCTATCTTAATGAAATGGGATACTGATTTTTCAGGTTGCAATCGGGTCTATTGGGTTATCACATAGGGTAAGCAGATAACCACTTTTTGTTTTTTGATACAAAATGTTAGAAGTGTCTCTTGCTTACAGAAATGGCAACAGCAAATATGTGCTTCAGAATAAGCAATTGCAAACACCCTCTTATATTAAAGGACTATAGTCTCACATGTTATGTTCTAATCCGTATAGCCATAACTTTTTTGTAATACCTGTGTTTTAATCAGGAGCCATTTTTTTTTTTACTTTTTCATACTTCATATTTGGCAAGTTTGATCGTCTGAGGCGAAATATAACAAAACCCTACCACGAAAATATGCCAAACTTGGCACCTTGACATGGTTTAACTAAAATTTTTGGTAATTTCTTTCTAATACAGAGCAGTAGTTTACATCTATAAGATGACATGTTTCATGAATCATGAATTGTTTGCCATATTATGAAATAAAATAAAATCAGTTTTCCTATGATATTGGTTTCATTGGGTAAAAATTTTGTTTCTGATTTTGAATCTTTAAAATTGAAACTATACGATAGTGTTTATGTAGTTCTTTAATAATAGTTCTTTACAAACCGGTACTTGGTTGGCCTATGTCACTATCTGGATCGTTTTTAACCACTATGTTCATCTTTTGCAGGTGAAGATCATCCAAACTTTGTTAGGATCATGTACTTGATGGTATATTTGTCGATAAGCAAAGGTATGTGCTTTCAATTTCAGTTTTTTAGATTGTATTTTTTTTAGAGTGGTGTTCAGTACATCTTTTCTAGAAATGTAACTGGGGGATGACGGGTGGGTCGGGAGGGTTTGTAATGGGTAAAAATGAGCCATACCTGGGCAAGACTCCACACATATGCTCTGATAAAGCCGGAATTTGATCATTGAATTAAGATTTAAAGAGTTCTGATTCTGATGCATCCTCTTAGCGGTTTGTTATGATAATGCATGCCCTGATAAAAAAAAAATTATCACATCTGCGTTGATGTAGCATGGCAATTCATGTGGCCCGTAGTCATGTTGCTGTGTCAGGTTGGAACAGGGATTAAAACTAATACCTTAAAAAAGTTTAAAAAACGAAAATTTTGCCCAAAAAACCACACATATTCCTTCACGTTAATGTTAGCTAAATGATACACACTACACCTGTTTTAAACAGCAGTTGGTATCAACAACCAATCGAATGACCTGATCAACCGAGGTTAGCGGACTTATTTGTACGAAGTTTCTATTTGCTCCATAGTATATGTAAGTCGTTCTTTAAGTTGTCTTGAACGACAATAAACTACTTCAAAAAAAATACTGACGCACACATACAGATTCTTAATTACATATTCTTGATTGTGCTTCACTGTCATGTGATTCACAATCCAAACGATCTTGCAGAGCAAATGTCCTTAAGCTTTTGTGTTTGTTTTCAGAGTGAAAGAACAAGAGTAGCGGATACAAATATACAAGCAAGGTGCATCTGTAATAGAGAGGGGTTCAGAATGACCAAGCACAACATTGTTCATACATACGTCGGCCAACGAATGGCAGGTAAACCGATCGCATGAAGATATTCGACATTCAGGTTCCAGGTACATTTTTTATTTGTAAACCCAATTAAAATTGAATTAGTTGGTAGTTTATGACGCCCAAATTATCATTCCTACGCGATTTAGTATAGGGGGTGTTTAGCTTATCTGAAAGTGTCACAGTAGAAAATGTAAAACTGATTATCTTAAGAGGTGTTGGGATTACCTTTTTTTAAAAAAGTCAAATGCTTTAAAACTGAGATTATGATACATGTTTCTATTAGAGGATGTTGGTACTGCATTATTTTCCTGTCTATTTGCTTATTTTTAACCATAAATGAATAATAATCTTATTGCTAAATGCTATTCTTATTTATATTCTTGCTCTTGCAGGAATTAAACAATTCTAGCTCCACTTTGACAGCTAAAGCAAACTTAAAAGAGCACAAAAGGTAATCTTTTTACCGTCTCTGCCGTATACGTTTTGCAAAAAAAAATTAAATCTAAAATCACATGATTAATAATGGTAAATGTGGCACCTGAATTTGGTAGGTTAGCCACAATTGTAGGCGATTTGTTGTTGGTCTTAATTTTAAAGCTCAATATACTGATGTTAACCATGCGAAAGTCATCATAATTGCTATACTTTTATTGATATTATGGTACTTGGTTAAACACCAAATGTGTTTAAGCTTAGGAATCGTTGAAGTGACCACGACATTCTATATCATTATTCTTTTTTCCTGGTTTCTGATGTAAACCTTTGTATGTTATTCACTTATGCAAAGGAAGGTCTTTATATACTTAATGTTACAATATATTTTGGTTATTTTGAATGCAGAAAGTGATGGTTGCTCAACAAGTCACTTGGGCTGCGGATTTAGGGCATGTAAGAAAAGGTATGCTCAACAAGTGATAAATCGTTACTAACATTGCTCCTAAAGAGTGTTATATCATAAGGAGTTTTATATCATAATGTGTGCAAAATTAGTCCAACTAGAATTGTACTTTATATGTTTAATACATAGTTATCTATCATCTGATTTAAACAATCATCTATAATGCAAGTTTTAACTGTTTTGACTTGGTTTTCATATGTTTTTATACATATAGTAGCCATACCCGTCGAAGATTTCAAATGCGCGATGAACATATTGCGAGCATTCACAAGACATAACGACTTCCTGAATTGTTATGATGCATATGAAGATCATGAAAAGGTCGACGCACTTATGGAGTAACTGGCGCAGTTAAGATTTTGTAATCAGCTAACATGCACCACAGATGTAGAGTTACCAATACGTTTACCTATTATTGTATATTTCCTTTTAATAGCCACGATAAATATGCATGTACTTGGAAATTTGGCCACATAAATTTTGCATTCATAGTTGGATAGCTAAATTGTATAGTTGATGTTCCAATATTGTATTCAATATATGTGTGTATGTAACATTAATTTCATTGAGTTTAAAATTTTCAATTGTTTCAGATTTCTCTTTAAAACACTAGATATCAAATGCATCACTCTTCACAGCATTCCCGCCTCTATCGCCTCTTGCACACCAAAACACTTCTTTGGACTTTTCCAATTCTATTTCTTTTGCCCACACACTTCTATAAAAGCAAATGTGCAAAACATAAGAAAAAACACTCCTACAACAACATAACAAAAATGACCAACATCCAAAAGTCATTCAGATTCCGACATATATGAGAAACCAATATTACCAAAAACACGTCGTTGACTCTACTAAAAAAAAAATAAAAAAAAAAAAAAAAAAATTAAACATATACATTATAAAACCGAAAACACATGATATACTACAAAAATGTATGCAAAAATGAAATCTATTGAATATTTTTACATAAATAAACATAAAACAAGAAACCTATAAAAACAACGTTTACAAAGTATATCGCACCATCACACTCCCGCGGCAACGCGCGGGCTACCCAGCTCGTTAAAACACATTTTGAATGTATAGATGACATATAATAATAAAACGTAACACTTGCACTTTTTAAGCTCATATATAATGATGAAAGTACATTAATATTTTATAATAAATGGGTAAACATATGAGATTTTTTTTCGAGAGAAAGGCCTTTTTAATTGACTCAGATGCGGGTTTATTCCCATAACCATTTCTTTCTGACTCTTCCTTGACCACCGCAAATATAAACCTAGCGATTTTTGAACCTTTTAACTCAGGCCATTGAGTGCCGTTTAGTGGTGGTTTAGATATTTTTATAGTCAAAACTTTGAATAATAACTTGTGTCATTATCTAGATGTACCATGAAACACGGGTGTGATTTGATTTGGTGTGGTGTGCCCCTGCTTTATTGTCCTTTTGCATGGTGACACCCTGTAATCTAACAATATTTTCAATGTGCAAACTATTATTAAACTGTCATTGCTTTATAATTTTCTGTCTTGCATCCTTCCTACAAGTTATTGGTAGATATATAACTTTATACTACTTATTATGATATTATTGTTTCAGTGAAGAAAAACTGAAACATTACAATGAATCGTGACAAGAAACCCTTCAGTGGGATTAGCAATGATTTTCATGCAAGACTCAAGTGTTACAAGCAAGATTGGGTCGGCGCGCTATGTTCAGGAGCAAGGTATTTAGATTACAGCTAGTATACAATGCATATATGAGCGACATTAGTGCTAGTAATAATGCGCGCTTTTTTTGTTTTGTTTTCGAAAGCATATTGGCTCCAACGGCGTATATATTTTTTGCTTCTGCACTTCCTGTCATTGCATTTGGTGAGCAGCTGAATAGAGATACAGGTAGTTAAGCAATCCGAGTTTATTCGTTCAAATGCTATTGCTATAATGTATTGGAAATCATGGAAGATTTGATTTCTTTGTTTGAGGGCAGATGGAACTTTAAGTTCAGTGGAAACCTTGACTTCGACAGCTATATGTGGAATTATACACGCGATATTTGGTGGGCAGCCACTATTAATATTAGGAGTTGCTGAACCTACTGTAATAATGTATAATTACTTGTATACTTTTGCTAAAGGAAGACCTGAGTTGGGGAAGGAACTCTTTCTAGCATGGGCTGGATGGTATGGAAATCTATCGCCCCATTCTAAAGTTAATAATCATTGATTTCACGAGTTACTTATATTTGTATTAACTTAACTAGGGTCTGTCTGTGGACTGCTGTCATGTTGTGTGTTCTAGCTATACTAAATGCTTGCACACTCATCACAAGATTCACAAGGGTTGCTGGGGAGCTTTTTGGCATGCTCATTTCTGTGCTTTTTATGCAAGAAGCTGTTCGGGTATGTATATACATATGCATTTTCAAATTTGTTCTGGGATTTCTTTCCTTTTAACTTTGTTTTATTCTAGGGGGTAATAAGTGAATTTAGTGTTCCAATGGGAGAAAGCGATAGAAAAGAGGAGTACCAGTTTCAATGGCTTTACACGAATGGTTTACTCGCAGTTATCTTTTCGTTTGGTGTCCTTATTACATCCATGAAGAGTAGAGGCGCTAGGTCTTGGCGTTATGGTACAGGTAAAACTATAGTACTGAATATATCTTGATTATGGAATGCAATTCTTACTGTTCAGGATCTGAAATAGTTTTGATGGTGGTATAGGGTGGCTTAGAAGTTTTATAGCAGACTATGGGGTTCCTCTGATGGTCGTAGTGTGGACTGCATTATCTTATTCTAAGCCTTCTCAACTTCCTAATCAAGTCCCAAGGAGGATTTTCTGTCCTCTTCCTTGGGAAGCTGCATCCTTATCCCATTGGACTGTAATCAAGGTATAGAAATAAATAGGCATACAAATATTACTAAAAGTTGTAAGCTTCCAAATTGAATTAGTGGTGAAACTTTCGGCTCATTTACTTATAAATTGGTCAATACGGGCTATACTTTATCTGTGACATTTCAAATGTGGAAATGTAAAAGAAGTGTTCAAGATGAAACGGGTCAAATGGCTAAATGGGTCAAATGACTGAAAGCCTGCAAAAGGGATTTTGTTTTAAAGCATAAAACCTTCTAAATCCTTTTATAAAAAATAATGGTATTTCAATTTTTAGTTGTATTGAAATTATAAAAATATATTGTCATCATATTATTCTGACTATCTATAATTTGAGCAACTGTTTTTGGTCAATCGAAACCGACCTGTCCTGTACCAAAATTCCCATTTTGTACCTCTAATAAATTGGCTTCCGCATTGTGATATTTTTCTAGAAAGGCAAATATTTACATGCCTATTAGGCTATTACCACATTATGTTTGAATTTATACTTGAACCCACGACGTCTTAGTTGATGGTCATTCACATACCGCAAGGGCAAAGGCCCCTTGGTATTCCGGTTTTTGAATACACCATACTTGCAAATGTTTTGAATTGGATTGTGATAAAAGTTGGAACTCTTATATGACTGCAGGATATGGTAAAGGTTCCAGCACTACACGTTTTTAGTGCTATAATACCAGCCATGATGATAGCAGCCTTGTACTTTTTCGATCATAGCGTAGCCGCACAAATGGCGCAACAGAAGGAATTTAATCTCAAAAACCCGTCTGCTTATCATTACGATGTCTTGTTGCTAGGGATCATGGTATGCTGTTTGAAACACATGTTCTCTCTCCATTGATTTTAGTAGTCCTTTTTTCGTTGTTGTTACTAATATCAATCCTACCACTTTTTTGCTTAAGACTTTAATGTGTGGTTTAATTGGCGTCCCGCCTTCAAATGGGGTTCTCCCACAATCACCTATGCACACAAGGAGTCTTGCAGTTCTCAAGAGACAGGTTAGAAATGCGATCTTGTGCTATCAATATGTTGATATATCTTAATGGAAGTTGGTTCTTATACTTAATTTGTTATGACAGATGATGCGGAAGAAGATGGTTAAATGTGCCAAGGAAGGCATAAAGCTAGATGCAAGCAACTCACAAATCTTTAGTAGAATGCATGATGTTTTCGTCGAAATGGAACCTCAATCGGATGTATGTACTCTTACTCTCTTAGAATCCGCTATATTAAAATGCCACTCCCTCTTTACCATGAAGTTGTATTAACTCATTCTAGCATCCTTATGAGCATATTGCCATTAAGAGCAATGAGCATATTGCCATTAAGAGCAAACTCTAACCTTATTTACAAATTGTCGACTGGCTTTAAATCATTGATTTACATTATTTTGAAGTGCAGGGGCCAAATTTTCATTTATAAGACATTTGAATGGCAAACAAAGCCATTAAATTATTTGTTGCCTAAAAAGTTTATAGTTTTCATAAGATTTAAAGTATATGTTATGAATATTCGTTTGGTTAAGAAATTTGTTGTTTCTGTGCAGGGTGTTGATGATATGGAGTTGCAGAACTTAAAGGATGCTGTAATGAATAGTGATGGAGGAGAAACAAAGGGAAATTTTGATCCCGAGAAACATATAGAGGCTTACTTGCCTGTTCGAGTCAATGAACAACGACTCACCAATCTGCTGCAATCAACTCTTGTGGGCTTTGCAGTTTTTGCTATTCCAGCTATCAAAATGATACCAACCTCAGTTTTGTGGGGATACTTTGCCTATATGTCTATTGATAGTCTTCCTGGCAATCAGTTCTGGGAGAGATTGTTACTCTTTTTCATCCCGGCTGGTAGACGTTTCAAGTAAGAGCAACTTCTATAGTAAAATACATATAAACTTTTTAGTTACACATGCTATAGTTATTAATTTATAATCAGTCAACCTATGATGGGAGATGGTCTAAGCACATTTAAGGTGATGATTATTTTGGTTTGTTTTGTATTTGTGACAGAGTGTTGGAATCAGATCATGCTTCGTATGTGGAATCAGTGCCATTCAAGTATATTACAATGTTCACGGTGTTCCAAGTTGTGTATTTCTTGATTTGTTATGGAATCACATGGATACCCATTGGTGGGATTTTGTTTCCTCTGCCATTCTTCTTGCTGATACCCATTCGAGAGCGACTACTTCCAAAATTGTTTCCCCCTGAGCATCTTCAGGAATTAGATGCATCTGAATATGAAGAATACATTGGGCATCCAGTTCAAAGCATGAGTCTTGCACGGGTATGTCAATTCATCTATTTTACCAATTTTATATAATATTAAAGACAAGTCAAACAAAAACCAGTTTCTTGTTTTTATAAAAAAAATAGACCTGAGAACCAAACTGAACATAGGGAGTGTGGGGGGTTGACCTTGTTCCAGTATGACATGTCAACCTGTTTAGTGTTATTTCGGGCAACATTGTTCATTTACAGCTTTTTTGTGTATGGATATTACAAACATTTCTAATGTATGGCTTCCTAATATTTTCATTTTACTTTCAAATTTTACGATTTATTTCATCATTGACATCAAGCATTATATTTCTTTAATTATCAATAAATATGTGCAAAACCCCACCTCTGAATGATCTCAATTAATCAGATCATTTTAGTGCTAAATTACGACAAATCCTTAGTTAAATTTGTCAAAGTATTAATGTTCACTTATAAACAGAAGGAAGGAGATGATCACGAAAGCATGGTAAATGACTTTGAAATTGATTCTGCTGAGATACTCGATGAAATGACAACGCGTAGAGGGGAGCTAAAGCTAAGATCGAGCTTCAATGATAGGCAATATCATGCTGGTAGCGAGATACCTGATCAAATGGCAACCCGAAGAGGCGAGTTGAAGCTAGCATCGAGCTTTAATGATAGGTTTCGTGTCACTGCCGCAGAAGAAATTATGACCCGCAGAGGCGAGTTGAAGCTAAGATCTAGCTTCAACGATAGGCTTTTAAATGTTAGTAACCCTCTCTTCCCTTATTATACCAAAACATAAACAGACAATAGGTGCATTAGGAACTAAAGGTACCGAAATGGGTGGGTCATGGGTCAAAACGGGCTATTTAGGTAGGGGTCGAGATGGGTTGGCCAGGTTGATCGGAAACACTTAAAATTGTATATATTATTAGTGCCTCAGATATGTGGAAAACTAGAAACTTGCTTCATTTCAGTTACAATCTAGTCTCTGAATAAAACAACTTTCATTTCAACCCATCTCATGGTTTCTGTTCACCTAAACACTTTAATCCGCTCGCTTGACCAATCAGAGAAAAAAGAAAACCCAAATTGACCCATTTTAAATTTCCAACTCTACACACACTACAAATACAATAAAAACAAGCAGGTGGCAAGATGGGCCAAAACAACGATTTTCANGTATACTTAACGTGCTGATGATGAATAAAAAACATCTTTAATACAATAATCTAAGCTAATTCACTGAATAAAACGATTTGAGAGGTTAGATGCGTTAAGAATTGACTTGGGCGCTTTTCGGACCCTTTCCTTTATAGATTATTTTTTTATTTTTTTATTTTTTTTTTTTAAAATTTTTTTGGGTTCCAGTTTGACCTGTTTGAAAGGAAATCTACCACAAACGGACTAATTCATAAGGACTGATGCAAATGTAACATTGTTTCAGGTTCACCCACAAAAAGGTTCTCCACCATAGTCTAGCAAGAAAAGTTGCAGCCTTGACTCATACATATAAATGAATACTCAAGATTCTCTGTTTAATGTAAGTCGATCTGGTAGCAGGTTTAGAAGCACAAACACCATTTTAACATAAACAATAGGTATCAACAAAAAGTGGCAGCAGCCTTATGGTTTGTCATTGTTGTGGTTTCACCATTTTTGTACTACATTTTTCTTGTTTTATGATCATTTTATGGAGCTAAGAGGCCTATGACATATTCCCTTTTATCCGGTACATCCGGTAACTAACTGGAAAAAGCAAGTAAATGAACTTTGCTTATGATGAGTTTTACTATCTTCTTTTACTTCTGAAGTATTTGCAAATTCTATAAAGTTGGCTGTGAGTAAATTACATATAGTTGTTGTTCATAGGCGTCTTTTGTATTTCGGCTCACGGATATTCACAATCGCTATATGTTGTGTTTTCCGTAGGGGTCTTTGTTAGGCTGAGACAAGCAAAATTGAAAAATGCAAACTAACAAGCGCTGAAACTCGCGGGTTGTAAAGCTATTCAAATCTCCCTATGAAACAAATACTAACTTAGGGTTTTCAAATTAAAAAAAAAATTAAAAAAAAAATAATAAATAAATAAATAAATATCTATTGAAAAATTAAACTACAATTCGTGGAGTGCACTATTTAAACGATTTTGTAAAACATATGATGTGCATCATCATCTTAACGCCCCACCATCTCCATCGAAACCAACAAGCACCGTCATTATTGACCCTCATCATGACACCAACGACTCTCTTGTGGTCATGTGGATGTATTCCACGATCTCCCCTAAGCTAGTTGATATGGTTATTGATTATAGCACAACCGCTCATGGAGTTTAGGAAAGACTTCGGAACATTTTTCACGATAGCAAGGATGCTCGGGGTAATTCACCTAGACAATGAGATTCGAAACATGAATGTAATCTCTCCATCACTGATTCTTTCAAGAGATTAAAAGCAAAGCGGACCGTCTTGACAATCTTGGCTCAAAAGTAATTGATTCGGGCCTTGTTTTATTATTTATTATTATTTTTTTATTTTTTTTTGAGTAAAAGGGTTACTCCGGTAAAATGTGGATGTATTCCACGATCTCCCCTAAGCTAGTTGATATGGTTANTCTGCAGTCACATCACCGCAACAATCTGGTTCCCCCAACTCATCCTTCATATTTGAGGTACTAAAGTTGTATGAAACATACGAAAAGTGTGATGAACCGAAGATTCTCAATGAAATACATCAAACTAATGTTGTCACGCCAGATGATGTTGAATTGGAAAAGTAATTGATTCGGGCCTTGTTTTATTATTTATTATTATTTTTTTATTTTTTTTTGAGTAAAAGGGTTACTCCGGTAAAATGTGGATGTATTCCACGATCTCCCCTAAGCTAGTTGATATGGTTATTGATTATAGCACAACCGCTCATGGAGTTTAGGAAAGACTTCGGAACATTTTTCACGATAGCAAGGATGCTCGGGGTAACTCACCTAGACAATGAGATTCGAAACATGAATGTAATCTCTCCATCACTGATTCTTTCAAGAGATTAAAAGCAAAGCGGACCGTCTTGAAAATCTTGGCTCAAAAGTAATTGATTCGGGCCTTGTTTTATTATTTATTATTATTTTTTTATTTTTTTTGAGTAAAAGGGTTACTCCGGAAAAATAGTGATTCGAGTGTTGTTACATATGCTATTAATGGGTTTCGTTCTCACTTTCCCGAGATTGCACGAATCATTAGACATCGGGAAAGCCTTCCCACTTTTGATACCGTCTATGATTTTACTTGAGGAGACTGACATGGTTGCTCACACCAATGCTACTTCCTCTTTTGCACACCCCACTTCGCCTACTGTCCTAGTGGCCACAACCCCGAGCACAAACTAATGTCGAAACTTTAGACGTGGGAATTGCACATAGAGTTGAGATCCATGAAGAACCCACACATGTGATTTTCTAAAAAAATAGAATCTCAGATCGTTATGCTGGATGATGAGGTTATGGATGAAGCTGAGATATTGGTGGATGCTGATGTGGAAGAAAAAAATATCGCTGTTATTCAAGGTAAATTATATGTGATTCAGCTTAATTTTTTGCTTTTTAAGCTGATTAATAGATTATGTTTTATCTGTAACAAAGAAGAAAAAAATCACATATGATTCTTGTGGAATCATATATGATTATTGTAGAATCATATATGATTCTTGTGAAATCATATATGATTATAATAAAAATCACTATATTTCAGCATCTGTGACGACACCAAGGCCGACTTTATACGCACATGAAGAAACTCCCGGGGGATCTGTTTATTGGGAACCTGTTGTTGATGATATTTATTTACCTGTTGAGGGGAAAAAGTTTAATACGATAGAGGAATGTGTTGAAATGTACAACAAATATGCTGAAGCAGCAGGATTTGAAGTTAAAAAATCGGCCCAAAAAAAATACAAGAAGTGGTTTGGTAAAAAGTAAGTACCTTATGTGTAATACGCAAGGGATTCCAAAAAAGATAAATATAAACACATTGGATCTTGAAAACAATGATAAGCAAGTAAGAAATACACGACAACAGGTAACAGGTTGTATGGCGCGAGTATTAATAACTTTGGATGATGTTTCTGGACAATATGTAGTAAATAAATTCCATTCTAAGCACAATTATTTAATGATTACGAAAGAGTATCAGCATCTAACAAAGAAACAAAGGAAGATGACTCAAGCGAAAAAGGTGTTCGTTGTGAAAGCTGTGGAAAACTAGAAGGGGGGTTGAATAGTTTACCGTTTAAAAAACTTTATTACTTGTTGTATCAAATGTCCATTTTAGCTTGTTGTAATATGAAAGACGTTTCTTGTTGTTTATGACCAACATAACTTAAGACATGTTATCACACAAGTACAAACAACAAGTCACAACATACACAATCACATAATGCAAACATCAAAGCAAAGCAATAAGTAAA
>LBNU01027721.1:34423-52346 GCA_014162995.1 Artemisia annua | reverse complement strand
CACACATAAATTACTTGTATATGAAAATGCATTAACATAATACATATATCTATATATATTGCATTAGATTAAATCATCAATTATTCTTAACACCTTTTCAACTTCATCTCAATCCATAACCGACTTTTAATTCTATACTAATTACTAAATATCATGTGATCAATTCCGGCAAGCCTTGCACTTCCATCTCGATGTTGTATATTTTACATTAAATGCACCGGTTTTGTTTTTCGATAAAAGTTTGAACTTTTGCTTATGTTTAAAACTTAACTTTTTTATTTGATATTATAATTTACAAACGGCTTTAAGTCAAAATTATGTATTTTTTCCTTTCTATTCATTACTCAATGTGATATTTTTATTTTTTAATATGTCGTATTTTGCTATTATGGCAAACTCATTTAATGGGCGTAAATATTGGTTTCTTACTAATGATTCTACATATAGAAAAAGAAAACACTTTTCGATGCGCGGACCTTCTTCTTTTCAATAATAATTCAATTGCACACGATAAATTCATTCTAATATTTCTCAAAGAGCATTCGAAAACAACTACTTACATAAACTAATAACGCTAAAAATGTATCATTTAACCATTTAAATGTTGCTTTACATACATGCTCGTGCACATTTTCTTAAATCAATTCGCATATGTGAGCTACATCAATAGAAAACGCACATAAATTACTTGTATATGAAAAAACATTAACATAATACATATATCTATATATATGCTTATCTATAACAATCACCTAAATATGTAAGAAACAAATAAAATAGTTGGTATCCCAGTCTTTGGTTCCATTTATTTGAGCATCCATTATCTTGTGTGATTTTCATGATACCTGCGTATGATAACTAATTTAAGAAAAAAAGAAGACCGAGTTAATTACAAAAATCTAAAAGATGTGTGAATCATCTCCAAAATGTTGCAAAAGAGAATTTACATACCGCTACCAACAATCAAAGATCTAAAAGATGTGTGAATCATCTTCAAATGTATATACTAAATGTGATTTTGGCCGGTTTATATAGGCATGAATTAGGTTAAATCATTAATTATTTTGCAACCTTTCGCAACCCTTGCACTTCATCTAACCGACTTTTAATTCTATATTAAATGTCATGTGATCAATTCGGGCAACCCTTGCACTTCATCTCCTTTCATGATTGTATAGTTATTATGAGGCTTCATTGAATTCCGAGCATTAGCTATCTTGTACTCTATGCAATGAGACTCCATCTTGAGTATCTTGATTACTCCACATTAAATTTAGGACTCTTTATATGCAATCATTCATACGCAGGTAAGACATTTAAGGACTCCAACTCGTTTTTAACTCTACAACCTCTGTCTTCATTACTCCCCCTTAAATTTTAGGACTCAATCTTATATGTTTATAGATTTAATACATTGTTTTGATTATCTCAATCAATTGTGAATGTGCACAAATCAATTCTTATAATAAAAGCATGGAAGGAACCACTTGAGGTACAAAAGAAGGCTATCGCCCATCTAAACTTTTTCGTATTTACATAAAATACTTTTATACTAATAAACAATTTACATTATAAACTAATAATTTTAAAGATAAATGATGAAGCTCTTTCAAATTTTATGATTTACACTTCGACCTTCCTAAAAATATTAGACTAACTCCGCCGCTAAATAAAAGTACTACTTAGTTTAGAGACATATAAACTAACGCTCATTTGATCTAATGGGTAATATAGTCCACGCCCCGAATATTGTGAGTTCAAGTCATAACTGGCGAACGAGACTGTGCAAGTATTTTCCGTTTAAAGAATATACATTAGTAGAGTAAACGTGATCCAACAGTTCTCGGTTGTTGTGAAATTTAACCGTTACAATACTATCTTAGCACGACATGTTTTAATATAATCTCTAAGCAGTGAAGAATTTATTGACACCCGTTGGGTCATGTGTGTGTGTGTTTTTATGCGTGTTAGAGAAGTGGGCACATGCCTACACATGGGTACACACATTCATGAATTAACAGTGCCTGTAAGTTGTGGCTTTAATTATACAAAACAGTCAATCATAGACAAATGTTATGGACACATCCACTTCATCCTTTAATAATGTAAACCATACAATATATGGGTCCATTTTCAAAAAAGCATCCATAGCTGGCCACTTTTAACCACCTAAATAATACTTCTATACCAACATCTTTAAATGCACATTCTATTTAAATTTCTAACAATCTTTCCTAATAAGCCCAAAATGATTTTACAAGATGATCAGATTAATCATATTAAATGATCCGGTTTTGTAGGATATGAACTGTTGGACAGCATTTTATATTCAAGTATTTGCTACCTACCTTGTTGTCTAATTAAAGTACTTTTTTTTATTGATTTAGTTGGAATCAAGCATTGATTTTTTTAAACTTTTTTATGGTAATAAAGAAAAAGGCTTCTTACCTTAGCATTTATGATTAATTCATCTATGACAGCTATGTACCAGAGTACAAGAAGACACCCCCATTATCTAAGATCCTAATGTAAGAAAAAAAGACAAATAGAAAAAACAGAAGAAGCAGAGGTATATTGATTTTCACCTGGAAAATGTTTAAGTCTGGAAGATGGAAGCAAAACAGCAAGATCAAAGTCATGTTTCAACTGCAGTTTCATGCAACACAGGTAATGTAATTTAATGTAATGTAATTTAATGCAAATGTATCTTCTGAAGGCCTAAAGCGAAATTATGAAATGAGGCACTTTTGATTGAAAGTTTTGCTGTTAATTCAAAAAAATAGGGACTTGTCAAGAATTAGTCATATAACAAATCACTAAAATTTACAACATGACAAGCACAATGTGTATAAAATGATCCAGGAATCTCAGATTTCGGATGGCGGTTTTATATATTTGAATATCCGAAAATATTTTATCCAAAATAATTTTGGAAAACTTGTATCTGAGTTCCGAAAGTGACAAATTTTACACCCAATTTTGAATAAATCCTGATCAAATTTTCGGATACTCGAATACTGATGTTTCAACTGCAGTTTCAAGCCACACAGGTATTCTAATGCAATGTAATGAAGCAATTACGATTTTTTGAACAAGAACTATATAGCTATGTCAATGGAGTTTGATATGATTTGAATTGCATTTTGGGATTGGTTATCTGACTAATGCATTTGCATAACGCCAATGATCAGAATGTTGTGTTTGGCAATTATCAGCAATAAGTTATTATCTGTGACAACACAGTTTTGAAATGCAGAATATATTTTGTAAAGGCAATCCCAAACACCCCCTTATTGAAACCTAGTGAAGCAATTATTTTTATTTTTTATTTTTTAAATTGAAAATTTACCTTGGTGTGATCATTTATCATTGTAGGTGCCAAAGCTGAAAGGAAAAGGTGTGATGATAGCTTTGATTCCAGCAGAAACTGGGAAGCCGGTAGCAAGACTCGAGAAAGCTCCAGTTGTTGATGGAACTTGTACATGGGCAGACCCTATTTATGAAATGGTTAAATTGGTTAAGAATCAAAAAACTGAAACATATAAAGAGAAAATATATTACTTCAATGTGCAAACGGTAATAGTAACTACAAGTTTTATGTCATTCTTAATGAATTTATCTATGGTGTTGTGTAATGTTGGATGTGTTTTCACAGGGATCGTCAAAATCAGGGTTCGTAGGAGAAGTTGGAGTTGATTTTGCTACTTTTGTAGAGTCAACTGAACCTTTCCAACTTTCTTTGCCACTTACAACTTCAGACTCTGGTGCAATTCTACATGTAAGTTTCTCTATTAAGATTTATTGGCTCTGCTTATGGGGATCACGATACCAAAACATTGTCGAAAATTACTAATATTTATACATGGGACAGGTTTTCATTCAAAAGATGCAACGGACGGATGACATGAGGTATAAGAAGTGTAATTAATCAATCTAAAATCCATTAATACGTTAATATTATCTTACTAATGTAAAATTAAGTAATGTTCGTGTGATTTCAGAGAGTTTGACGAGAACGAGTCTCCACAGTCTGAATCAGTCAGATCAAAGAGCGAAAATGGGAGCATCCATGATTTTGCAGATGTAAGATAACAGTATTAGCTGCATTTTCCTATTACTTTATAGGCAGCCCAAAATAACTAGAGGTTGTTTTCTGTTGTTAATCAGGATGTCTACTTACAAAGAGTAACCTCGGAGAACAGCAAAGATTCTAAATCAGAGAATAATCCTAATTTCCAGGAGCAAGCAACTCTGAAAAAGAAATCAAAGCCTCCAAATAAGAAGGTCGACAAGCAAAGGTCAAGTAATGATTGGTCTCTGGGCTCTCTTTCAGACAGAAGTATGCCTGATTTATTGAATAGCCC
Source organism: Artemisia annua (assembly GCA_014162995.1). Lineage (NCBI taxonomy): Eukaryota > Viridiplantae > Streptophyta > Magnoliopsida > Asterales > Asteraceae > Artemisia > Artemisia annua. The sequence goes on along the minus strand of LBNU01027721.1, from coordinate 47,982 downwards.
GGAGCAGAATTACAGTGAAGCATCAAAAAATGCAGTGGAAGTGTTAAAAAGTGACATTTCCAGGTTGGAAAGACAAGCAGAATTATCAGAGCTGGAGTTAGAGTCTCTTCGTAAGCAGATACTAAAGGAGAACAAAAGAGGACAAGATCTGTGTAGAAAAATTGATGATCTGAGGGAGGAGAAAGAAGCCCTTGAAATAGAATGTGATCAACTCAAATCATCACAAAAACGCAATTACAACGCAGTTTCTAATCCATTAGAATCACCAGAAAAATTAAAGCTTCTCTTAGATGAAATAAAGGAAGAACTTAAGAAGGAAAAAAGTTTGAACAAGGCACTCGCGTTAAATCTAGTGAACACAGAAAAGTCAAATGCTGAATTGCTTCTTGCAGCGAAAGATTTTGATAGAAAAATGGAGGAAAAGAATACAGAGATTGAGGGACTGTGTGCTGAAGTAGAGCTCGAAAGGAAAGAGAAGGAGGAGTTGAAGATTCATATTGAGGATGTTTCACTTGATTATAAATTTTTACTGCAGGAAAATGATGACATGTCTGCGAAGTTAGAGGAGGCTCAGATGGAACAGATGAATATTGAAAGTGAATACTCAAAGTCATTGACTACAATTAAACAACATGAGCTTCAGGTTAAGAGATTAGAGGAAAAGATCGTGAATCAGGCTATGGAACTTTCGCAGTCTTTGGATACAATCACTGAGTTCGAAACACATATTAAGAGGTTGGAGAAAGAATTGGAGAAACAAGGACATGATTTCGAAGATGATGTAGAAGACTTAATGAAAGCAAAAATAGAGCAGGAGGAAAGGGTTATACAAGCAGAACAGGCTTTGAGGGAGTCAAAGTTGACCAATGCAACTGCTGTCGAGAACCTTCAGGAGGAATTGAAAAGGCTTTCTGTTGAAATGACTTCAAATGTTAATGAGAGAGAGAAACTGGCATCAGAAGCTCAGAATTTGCAACAGCAGATGAGTGACTTGCAAGAAGCACTTGATAAGTCTCGTCAAGAGCTCTCGTTGACAAAAGATACATACAAGCAAGAAGTACACGAGCTATGTGACCAACTCGATCGGCAAGCAGAACAAATAAGAGAAATGTCACTCAACCTTGAAATTTCTAAGAAACATGGAGAAAGTAAAGAAGGGACAACGCAAGAATGGATAAGAGAAAGAGAACTATTGGTGACTGAATTTGCATCGCTCAAGAAGGAAACAGAAAAGCTACAAAAAGAATCGACAAGTTGGACAAGTTTGATGAGTGAAAAGAATGTTATGATTAGAGCTTTGCAGTCAGAACTGAAAATGATAAGAGGCGACTACAATGAATTGAAACAAAGGTTGTTGGTAATTGAGTCAGAGAAAGTCAACCTACAGAAAGAGGTTTCTATGTTAGAACAAAAGAATCTGAACTTAATCAAGGTAAATATCCAATCTCAGCTTTCGGTTATGCATTTAGTACAAATACAATGCAAGTACTATACATACTTCATGTCCCCTCTTTATTTTATATTCGTATTGCATAAACTGTGATAACTCAGTCTAGTACTCTCGTCCTATTGGTGTGAGATCATTCTTAATATACTAACTAATTTAATTGTTCTCATAAGATTTTATCGTTTTCTTGGCCTACCCTAACTAGTTTGAATAATAGTTTTGTTGTGTAAGGAGTTGCTTCATAGGAAATTAATAAATTCACTGTATTAGGGATATTCTATCTTAATATCATCATAGCAAGTCTTCTTAGAAATCTAGCTCTCAGTAAATCGATTAATCACAAGAACAAAGCCCAGCATATGCATATCTTACTCCTATTGAAATTAAACTACATGCTTAAGGACAAGAACATATAACTAAGAGTTAATTATATTGGCAACACTTTAGACTGCAGGGATACAACTATAAGCCCTATAAACATGCCATGCATTATGGGTCAAATATTTATGTTTCTACTTGTATAACACAATAAATAGGTGGTAAACTCACCTCATGACTAATCTTCCATCTTCAGGAAATTAAAGTAGCTTCTGAGGCCAGTAGCAAGCATGATGAAAGCATATCTATTTTAGGATCAGCAAAAAGGTACACACAATAACTTGAAACAAAATTTTCCTTTACTTCTGTATTCAGTCTCAGTTATAGTACCTGGTATCTAACTGTGGCCAAATGGGTGTCTAACTCGGTTTGGGTAACGGGTCAAAACGATTGATTTTTCTATGGCTCAAAACGATTATGTACTTTTTTTGAGGCTCAAAACAGTATGGTCCAGGTTGACCCAAAAAACTCTTTGTCCAATAAATTTATATTTTCTTCAAATGATGGGTGTCTCAAATATGACATACGAAATTTAAACATGTCAAAGATATATATATATTTTTTTTTCCTTAAAATGATTTATTATGTCTTGGGCGACTTTTAACCCATTTGACAGTAATTGACCCATTCACAAATAATATGGGTCAAAATTCTCACTCTCACCTCTACAGGTGTCCAGTGATGCATAGACTTAAACTAAATGACTCTTTATCTTGTTTACTCCAGAACTGAAGGAAGATGCTCAGAGAAATACAATGATGAACAGAAGCTCAACAAATTATTAAGTGAAGTATCATCATTGGATAAAAGAAATAAGCATATGGAAAGTGAGCTGAAAGAGATGCAAGACAAATATTCAGAAGTAAGTCTCAGATTTGCTGAGGTGGAAGGTGAAAGACAACAATTGGTAATGGCCTTACGTAATCTGCGTAATGGCAAGAAATAGTACTACTTTAGATGCTTGATGCATAAAATTGTAACATACTGTTGGGTGAATCTAGTCATGGACAGAACAATGAGATACATTACATTAAGATTGTGCTTAGATATCATATCACACAGCATGACCCACTAATAACAAATTCTAATACACCATTATATTCATTTTTGTTATGTCACTCCCAAGTAACCTCAAATCTTACTGCAAAATGTTTGATGTGCGGAGTGGTGTATGACTTCTGTTCAGCAATTAAATTTAATCAGAATGGCATGGGGATGGCTGTAAAAATGAGATCCTAGACAAAAAAAAGTTTTCCAACTTTCCTATGATTCAAGCAAAAAGTAACCATTTAAATGTAGTGACTGAAACAAGATCGACTAGAATAAATATGAGATAAATGATATGGCCCAAATACTTCAACAACAATCCCCTGTCAGAAGCACATGATATTTTCCTATGACTTGTTATTCCGGCGATGAGATAGACACAAGTTTGGGGCGTCCTTTATATTTTAGTTAATAAGTTAAGTACCTTCGTTTCTAAAGGTAAAAGTGCAGGGAATGTTTTGTAACCTTTTCTGATATATTTGTAAACTTTGAACAATCTCCGTATTCGCAAATAAAATAAATAAATTAATGTTGAAGTGGAAATTTAATATGACATGTTGGTACTAAAGAGATGAAGAGCCAGAGCCATAAAAAGTTGGTGGTCTCATTATTAAGTTCGTCTCATGAAACAGCTTCTGTATAACCACCAGCATTTCCATATATGATTTAGTTGAAAATTATGTTAGGCATTAAGAGTATCACTAAAATCTTACAGCTAAAAACTGGTTGAAATGCAACCAACCTATTAAAATGCCATTCCAGAAAAAACCTGTTTACATAGTGAACTAATGCCCAAAACGCTGTCTGTCCTTCATGATAAATGTAGGCAAACATTACAGTCTTCCTCTCAGTGTTTGATCAGTCTTATCACTCCAGATCAGCTTGCTTTGGCTGTTGCTTCCGTTGGAGGCAAAAGTTAGCTTCTGTCTCAAAGTAAAAGCATTTGATGTAAGATATATACACACACAAAAAGACTTCCTAATATCATGTATTAAAACTAAAAATGGCTATTTCGACACAATTAAATGGTTTAGTCAGGTCATGTTTGATCTTTATGCAAAAGAAAACGCCCCTCAAATGCGTCGTAAGTTATCCATAGTGCAGTTTCATTGCATAAGACATCGAGAATTATTTTATCATACGAACTAGATTATTACTCGTATTAAAATAACATGCTTTTTGTGATCATATTTGACACACTAATTATATAAAAACTATAATTTTTTGCCATGTAATATGTTTTAGGTAAACCTAACCTGTTTCACTACCCAAGCTACCCAACACGTTTTGCCACGTCTAATGAGAAGTATAGAAAACATACCCTTTTTGCTCTCTTATCAATTGGAGTCCAACTCTGTAATGGGAACGGTGATATCTCAGCAGCTTTTGATGAACTTGGTGGTTGCACAGGGACCTTTTGCCCTTTATGTTCCATGCTTTGTGATGTGCTGCTTCTTTGGTACCTATAGAAGTCAAGTATAGATGGACTTTTTCTCTTTCTAAACTTTGATGAATTTCTCGAGGAGCCAAAACAAGGGGCAGATGATACATTCGGCAGAGATTGGTGACGCATCCTGCTCTTTTCCTTAATTCTGTTTAGGAAATCCATGGTCCAAGGTGATCCTTTCTCTGGTTGAGCAGAGAAAATGGCTTTTGATAGTGGTGTCCTACCATAGCATGGATCCCTCTCTTGGGAAGGTGGTCTGCTGAAATTCAATGGGGAGTCTACTATTGAACACTCCTCTAGAAGTGTGCTATTGTTCATAAAATCAGTATGTGAATGTAGTGTGAATCCTTCGCTGAAACTATGTCCATTATCTTTGGTAGGAATCCATGAGTCTAGATCTGAACTAATCTCAGCAGCTGTAGGAAAAGTAGGAAGACTGCACCAACCGGGTGATATTTTGTTTGGGTGCACAAAAGAGAAGTCGTCACCTGCCACAGCATCATCATCATCAATGTCAATAACTTCCGCTTTAAACCCTTCGTGCAGACCTTTAGAGTTATAATAAGCGTGACTGCCTAATCTGTCCACTATGGGCATATGTACGTTCTGCCTTTGACCAAATGATGTCTCAGTCAAATTAGAACGATTTAGCATCGTACGGGGATCAGATCTTTGGTTTTCACCAAAATAAATCTCATCAAAAGCTCTATTGGACATCCTGTAATCTTCAGATACTTCTTCAGTTTCCAAATTCCAATAATTATGTGAATTATCAGTTTTTGGAGGATCCCATTTAATATCATTGTTCTTCTCCAACTGAAACATATTATTCTTGGGAATGGGGTTCGTCTTGGGACTCCCAGTGTACTTTCTTTTCTTTTTCTCATGGTCACTCTTAGGACAACAGTTGCCAGACTCATGACCAGAAGATACCGAAGAGCAGCAATCTGTTGTTCCTGATCTAGAATCTTCTCGCTCCCCATATCTGCACAAAGCACTAAACAGTGCGATACTTGCATCAGAAACAAGATACTTTTCGACAGCACGAACCCTTTGCTTATGAGACATTTCAAGAAAGTCAACGAGCGTTCCGACAGCTGATAATATTGCATGAGCCGAAAGTGGATTAAGTGAAGGAAATTTGGATAGAAATGATTCAGCTAGAGTTTCTGACTCAGGCATCTTAGGATATACGCCTCTAGTTGACTTTGCAGCATGTGTGATACAGTTCAAAATTATCTCGTCAGATATCTCAGATGAATATGAACAAAAGAGCTGCAAATCAATTCCTAGGCTTGCTGCAGCAGCATGTAGTTCATCTGATGATTCCATTATACCAGAAAGGAATCTGACTTCTCCTTCAAATATCTGAAAAAATTATATATATCAATCACACTCCGAAGCAATGAAGATGTTCAATAATGAATAAAACCACGAGACATTGAAATGATAATTACCAGAATGCAACTACTGAAAGCAAAACTAAGTGATGTCAAGATATTTGCTGCTATGTTTTCAATACATGAAGATAATAATGAAGAACCACTATCTGAAGAATTGGTCTTCTTGCTGATGTTTTTGCTGTCATACAACACTAAACAAACCGCAGCACTAACTATAACATCAACTGGCAGATTTAGATCCCTTTCGACAACCTGTACTCCTTCTTTCTCCATTGCAAGGATTCTTTGGTATGTGGTTCTCCTTGATATTATCATTCCTGTATCAGCATTTTGGGTGTTCACAATGATGATGGCATCAGGTAATGCAGGCGTGTTTCTGTTGACTTTCTTTGGCTCCATAACTGAGGCCTCTTGTGGTGCATGTATATGTGCTGCTTCAGAGGAATTCATCATTTTAATTTCATCAACAGGTGTAGAATGCGATGGTCCTTCAGAGTTCTTGCTGCTCTCCTTTAGTATAGAAGTAGAATGAAGATCTCCTCTCTGGTATGAAATACATGTCATGAAATGAATAAGACTTACAAAACAAAATTGAACCCATCTTTATATAAAGCAAAAGAAATGCGTAAAATGAAACGAGGAAGATTAATTTATTATCACTAACCAAGTTATAAATTAGCTCCCAAAAAACTAATGAAGAAACTTAATTTTTTAGGCTTTGACCATCCATATTTTTCTGCAATAAGAACTGAATGCAAAGAAGGAACTTAACTGGATGAAACTCAGTCTCCAAGCTCTGCTGCTGTTGGTGGCTGGTATCCTGTATCTCGATTGGGTTCTTTGCTGAATTCACAGGAAGAGTATAATCCATTCCAGGATTCTTATCAGCATTTTTTGGTTTTTTCACACAAGTAGCCTCTGAGGGGTTTAAGAAAAAATCAAGATCATCAAACTGTGACATTGATTCAACACACTGATCACTCCTGCCAACCGTATTGTCAAGGATCACTTCTCCACTTGCCATCTTCTGGCATGGAACATTTAATTTACTTGAAGCAATTCTGTCATGACACACAGGAACCCTCAAATTTTCACTCATTTCTATCTTCAGTACCTCAGCCTGCTCTTTTGTGGTTTGTTTATTTGAGCATGTATCAGATAAAACAAACTCCATAATCAGTATTTGACTATCACACAAGTTCATGTCTGCATCAATACAGTAAGTGTCTATATTCTCGAACATCTTCAAAGAATTATGACTGCTAATGTCTTCCTCTAATAGATGCCAGTCCAAGTATATGCCATCTGAAGTAGAGGAAGGCTGCAGCTTTAACTTCATAAATAATTCATCAACGATCACTTGCAACGAAAATATCTTCTCATGATCAGAAATAAGTGGCACAGGCAGTGATTTAAACGAATCATCTCTTAGAATAATTTCGTGTGTGACAATTAATCTGTTGAAAGTGCTTAGGCTTGTGTCACCAAACATCTGTTCAACAGGTTCTACTTCACTTATAATTTCAGTGTTAAAGAACACTTCCGAAAAATGGGAGGTGTTTGTATCGACGAATTCGAATTGCTCAAATGCAAACGGGCCCAATTTGAAAGAAGAATTCCCATCTCCCGAATCTATGGCATGTACTATGTCATCCTCTGTGCCAAAGTTGACACATGGTACCTCAAATTTGTGACATGTGACAGGAGGGTGGTTTAAAAGATGTTCCAATACATCAAATTCCATGGAAATCAAAAGCTCACTGGCATCACATGTCGATTCATCTTTTTGAATCCATTGTTGGTGTTCATCGCTCTCAAATATGATATGTTTGTCCTCAGATACATAGCTGTTAATTCCTAAACTTGTCTCGTCTACTTCCAAAAGAGGAAATGTTCTAAGATTGGAAGATATTTGGCCCTTGCTTAAACTGGCATCTTCAAAAAAGTCGGACTTGTGCTCTTCCTGGAACTCAACAGAAATATCTTCTACTGAGAAAATTGATTTCTGAATATCCATAAGCTGTTGCACTTCATGTGAAAAATCATGCAGATCCTGTGAAAAAGGCTAATTGCATTACTGAAGTGACTTTAAGTTTTCAATGCAATAAGTTAGCTTTTACTTTCTGAGGTGCCAGCTCAAGTTCATTAGGTAACTAATTATGCAGCAGATAAAGGAAGGCATGATATGTTCACCTTATATGCTATATATGTGCAGTGATACTTATTACTACTATGCTTTATAGGTTTATATAGCTTTTCAAACCATAAAAGCATGTACTCCAGTCCACTCGTGGATCCATGACTATCTTACAATATATAGTAAACTGGAAACTCTATACACCGTATATTTAACATCTATGTACATGATCGGCAACACGAACATCCATTTTCTGAGTTTTTAAGATCCCCAACTCGTTATAAACTCTATGACAGATTAGTGCTGTTAAATACTAACTATACTCGGCCATTAACTATGCGTGTAATCAGTTTATGTACTCAAAATTTCCCAGCTTTGTAAATCCAAATGCCCCAACTAATGTTAGCAACCTCCACTCACTATATGCGTTTATATATGTTTGTCCCCACAGTGTGCTGAACAAAGCTATCAAGCAAAAGTTCTCAGAGCAATACTAAACGAAGCTGCATTCAGCAAAATTTGGATCTCCTACTTGTTTACTACCACAATGTGTGTGTATGTGTGGAGGGGAGAGAAGGAGGATATCTAATCATTAATTTGTATCACAATTGTTCTCTAATGGCTCAGAGCTTTGGTGATGGGTTAGCTCAGCATTATAGTGATAATAAAAAAATAATAATAATAAGTCAACTTTGTACCGGACAAATTTCTGTATCTGCAACTTCAAAGGAGAATTGCATCTTCTCTTCACGTAAAAAGCAAGAATCCTCCTGCAGGTGACAGACATAAGCTGATAATAAGATATATTATTACATCACAGGACTAATTACACCCTTAAGTAGTTAGAATACAGATTAATTGTAATGGGAGAACAGTTTGATTACCAGTGATATGGAAAGTTCTGGAGTTTCAAATGTGACCATTGTAAATTTGGAACTGTCATCCCGGTCTAATTTGTCACAGATTTTCTCCTGCACAAGCACATACTTGAATAATAAGATATGAAATCAATTATCGTTTGGATTAAGTTACTCCTGCTTTTTAGCAAAGATATTGCTGATTCTCCCAACCATGCCCATGGCATAAAACTTAAAATGAAATGAAAACTAAAGTCCAGTAATGGAGGTATCTGAAAACCAATACATAACTTCAGCACCATAGAATAGTTATCTTGTAACGTCGAACAAAATAGGGCTATGCTTGCATACTTCTCTTAATGGAGACTGATGAGACAATTACTAACTGAATAATTTATTATTCATAAATAAACCCTGACACAAAGATGTATATCATCTTGAGATATATTCTACCTTCTAAGTTCTAACATTAAGTTCTTCGTCTCAATTCACATACACACTATAGACTCAATAGATTCCTACAACTACACTTACAAACCAGAATCCGGCATGCAGTTATACTACAAGTATATATCATTACAGTTTAATATAATTAAGAAATGAATCGCTAACACAAGCAAATAAACATCGTCATAAGCACATTGTTCATACATGTACCACAAAATGATAATCTAAAGTTAACATTCTGTAGAATTTCAGTCTAAACAACAGGTATTTCACCGAGAGACACAAATCAACTTCGTCATAAGCACCTTGTTCTCAAACAGAGTCAAATCAACATTCAGTATAACTTCAATGTAAACAACAAATGTTTCACAAAAAGATTCAAATCAACTCTATCATAAGCAGATTGTTCATAATTAACATATATCTCAGAACTCAAAACGTGCCGCATGCTATAGACTCAATAACTTTCAAAAATCAAAAGTAGCTACATCCTATAGACTCGAGTTCAAGTTCTATTTTCAAAAACTTCAAGTTCTTCACCGCAAAACTCACTACAATGCTAAATTCCTAAATTCAAAACTAACAATCGGTAAACTCGCTAAACGCACTCCTGCAGACGCTTAAACCAGAATCCATAGCAAACGACTTCCGTAACAGAATCATAACCACTATAGCAAATAACCTTCCTAGTAGATAATCTAAAGTCAACATTCAGTCAAAAATCTCATTTCAGTCTAGATAACAAATTATTTGTTATCTAGACTGAAATGAGATTTTTCACTAACAGACGCAAATCAACTTCATCATAAGCAAAATACAGCGTTTATAAATCGATCAGTCCGTAAAAATTTCTGCTAAACACAAAACATTTCACTAACAGATACACGTCAACTTCATAAAAAGCAAATACAGTGCTCATAAATCAATAAACGTTCCGTAAATTTCAGCTAAATAACAAATAATTCACTAACATACACAAATCAACTTCATTACAAGCAGACGATTTCTCATTGCTTACAATTTCAGCTTTAAAACAAACACTTCACTAACAGATACATATCAGCTTCATCATACGCAAATAAACTGTTCATAAACCGATTATCATTCTCTAAAATTACGGCCTAAATATACTAACAGATACTAATCAACTTCATCATAATCAAGTAAACTGGTCATAAATTAATAAACATTCCGTACAATTTCAGCTCTAAATAACAAATATCTCACTAACAGATACTAATCAACTATATCATAAATCGTTTATCATTCCGTACAATTACAGCCTAAATTATAGATATCACTAACAGATACTAATCAACTTCATCGTAAGCTGATCATAAATCGATAAACATTTGGTACAATTTCATTTTAAACAATATATATCTCACTAACAGATACAATTTAAGCACGTTATTCATACATATACTCGAAAATTACGATCTATCCGTACAATTTCAGTCTAAACAACAAATACCTAACTAACAGCATTCATAAATCGATAATCGAACAAAGTGACAAAAAATATCTATCTCACTACCTCCGATGCAACTTCCGGCGAAACATCCACATCGATCCGTTGCGGAAGAACGTCTGCGAAGAATTTACCAAGCGCGTCGTTAACGGAAAACGAATCGAGTTGAGGATCGGCGATGTTGCGAAAAGCGGCCACGTGATCGAAACATGATCGGTTATCGAATGTGAATGCATCTGGTGAATTGAGGTGATCGGGCGGTGGAAATTGGAGGAAATCTAGGGCTTGTAATGAGTGTGATGAGGTGGTGGTTGTGGTTGTGGTGGTTGTTGGGGTGAAGAAGTCGGTTAGGAAACGAGTTCTCATGGTGATGAGTGTGAGTGAGTGAGTTTTGTGTGTGTTTGTTGAGTGTCAGATGGAGTGTTTGTGACTTTGTGTAATGAATTTGGCGCCAATGTATTGGGGGTTTTGAAAAAGGGAATATATTAGCTATAATCTGTCTGTTGTAGCTAATTAGCTACAATTTGATGTTATAAATGTTACTCCCTCCGTCCCAAAATTATTGTCCTCATTTGACTTTTTAAAGTCTTAATGTCTCAACTTTGATCTTTAATATTTGTATATGTATTATATAATACTTGATGAAAATTGTACCAATGAAAAAACATTTAAAAACCAATCCATTCATATAACTTTTATCAATTATTATATAACACATCAAAAAATATTAATGATCAAAGTTGAGAAATTAAGACTTCTAAAAGTCAAATGAGGACAGTTATTTTGGGACGGAGGGAGTAGTATTTTATTTTTTCTGTGAGTCCGTGATGCTTTTATGTGGGTCCCTAACTCATTGCTTGTATATTTTTAATGAAGGATTGTAGCTAATTGGCTACAATAATTGTAGCCAAGTTATCGCCTTTGAAAAATTGAGGACCCGTTTGGTTCGTTGTAATCGAACGTAATTTGATTCGTTGTAATCGAACGTAATTTGATGTTATTGTAATTTGATTATATTACGTAGTGTGTTTGGTTTGCATAATGAATGTAATTGTAATTTAAATTACATTACGTAGGCTGTTTGGTTGCAATGTAATTGTAATTCAATCTTTCCAATTATATCAAATGAGGTAATTCGTATTTAAAAATTATTATTATTATTATTATTATTATTATTATTATTATTATTATTATTATTATTTTTTTTTTATGAAAATTATTTCATAGATACGTAATAAGCTTATACAAAGTTGGATGGGAGTCTAGACACCAGTTGTGCTCCGACTCCTTTCTGAATACAAAAGCTTATTCTATGAAAAATAAAAACACCACTCTTAGCATTATTTGAGTGGCTAATGGCAATAGACTTAATACGTGAAAGTGTGTCCAGGGCCTCCGTATCGAATTCTCCGAATGTAGAGAAAGCAAATGGTATGAACTTATATCCGTTATCCTCACATTTGGACTCATATTTCCTCTTTTTCTTCTCCACGGCGTTATGCAAAGCAACCCCAGGAGCCCCCCCACCAGCAAAAGGAGAGATACCAGTCACATCCAAACACGCATCTTTACCTTGGAGCCAATTAATTAATAATAGATCTGCAGGACGTAGCTCTTTCCCATCCTCCGAGAGAAAACCCATAGGAGCCTCCTTACGTACCATAATCCCAACCTTGGAACATATATCAACAAGAATATCACGCACCAGATTGTGCCTGAACTTCACACCCACTTCACTAGAACAGTGAACTGCATGATCTCCCCATTGGTCCATACGATGTACATTGCAACTCGGGCATATGCTACCTTCAGAGAACATAGGTATAGCAAGCCTGTAACACAACACAGAACGAAATTGGCGATGGTTCATTTTCTGCCCCAAACCGTCAATAGGGATGGTGAAAAGAAAATCCTGTGCATGCGGGGCACGAATAGAACTGAGAATAGCCATCTGTCGTGGACTAAGTGAGTACATAGCAACAAGGTCTTTCTCAATGACACCAAAGTAGCACTTTGCCAAGGTATTCATCATATGGGGGGCAGAAACGCAAGTGGTGATAGAGAGCAAGTCAATGTTGCAAGTAGTGTTAAAAGTATCAAGAGCATGCTCAAAAGAAGAACCATTAGAGATAATACCAGATTTAGTCAGTATCTTGGCCTGTAGATCGCTTGATTGCATACGGGAGGCGAGGAAAGCATACTGGATGATGTCCCCCGCTGAAAAGATGCCAAGGCCGCCCAACTTGATTGGAAGAGTGGCTAGCCGCCACTGCCAATCACCGAACCCCGGCCCCGAAGCTGTAACAATCTTTTCCACTGAGGCACGTAATGTCTGATCAAACTGAACTTGGGCCTCCAATAAATACAAAGGAGAACATGTCCTCAAAGTATAAGATAATTTCGCAACCCCAGCACAATTACGAAGAAGAAGGAGCTCACATTGAGGATCATTGAGTTTATGGATTGCTTCTATTAAAGAGATGGTTTTAGAGACCCTTTTATGGATTGCTTATTATTATTATTATTATTATTATTAGAAACAAAACCATAGGATTATAAGAAATTGGTGGGGAGCCTCGAAACTATCTGGGCCCCCACACCTTTAGTAATAGCAAAACTAATCCTACTGAAGCTATTATTATTATTATTATTATTATTATTATTATTATTATTATTATTATTATTATTATTATTATTATTATTATTATTATTATTATTATTATTATGTTTTTGAGTGTGTATAAGGTATTTTGTGATTTATGTTTGTATAAAATGAGTATTTTTAATGGTGGTGACAATAAAAGGTAAAAAATAATGATTTTAGTTATGTGTTGAATGGTGATGTGGTGTGATCATCTTAAAAACTAGTCTAATGTATCTAAAGATCAAAATTGAGTAAACTACTATATATGAAGATTAAAACAT
>LBNU01027721.1:13538-23930 GCA_014162995.1 Artemisia annua | reverse complement strand
AAAAAAAAAAAAAAAAAAAAAAAAAGCACAAACACTTTGAAAGTTCCGGTCCACTCACATACCTAACAAATGCATTTTTTTATTATTTATTTATTTATTTATTTTGGAGGGGGAGGGGGTGGTTAGATAAGGGACGCGTCTGAAATTGCAAGACCAACCAAATGGTTTGGTCTCGTTAAGATTGGTCTTAGCATATTCATTTTTTTTAATTATTTTTTTATGTGAATTATAATACAACATGATTGTAAACATTAACATATAGAAGATGATTTGCACACATTTGGATTTGATTTGCACACTCCACTATACAACTAATTAAAACAGAATTTATAAATTGTATAACTTTTTAATGCACAAATTGGAGTGTGTCAATCAAAAAGTGTATGTGCAAATCATTACCCTTAACATACGGATGAGGATCCTCTTATGTTCATTTGAACATGAGAGGTAATGTTGTGTTTTTATGATTATACATTTAAATTAAAATAATGTTGTGCCTGTTTTGAAACAATGACAATGTACAATTACAAAAGCACAACATCACCCTCATGTTCAAATGAACATGAGAGAATCCTCATCCTTAACATATTGTTGATACAGATTTTCTTTAAATAAATTGAGAGAAAAGGGTAAAGTACCTTAAACCAAATGCATGTCACATCATGTTATCTCACCATTTTCTCATTTCATTTCGCTTATCATTCACACACTAATTCACTTTTGGGACCCACAATACCCCAATACCCAATAAATCGTCACTATACTCAACTAAAACACCCTCTCTAGTTATTTTTCATAATACCCAATAAATCGTCACTATACTCAACTAAAACACCCTCTCTAGTTATTTTTCATTTTCATTTCTCTTTCACAAACACACTCAAAAACACCCTCTCTAGTCACTCAAGCCAAAACTCCACTTTTGAGACCCACTAGACTCAAAAACACAAAAAAGCCAATATCTCACGATCTCTTTGGCATAGATGGTCAGTGGCGCCGGTTTGACGTCATGTCAAATCGGATTGGTGTCTCACTCACGCGAAAAAAAGGTTCTCTTTAGTGCAAGCTAGTTTCTGCACATTTTCTTAGGCGGGGAAGGGGTGCAATGGCACCGGTTTGGTTGAAGCCAAACGATGTTCGCGTCAAATGTTAGTGCATCCTTTGCTCTATCCATAACAGACCTGATCTTCTCTTAATTCATCTGAATCACACCCTTGCTGATCGAATGGCCAAGAAAAAAGTGACAATCATCAAATTTTTTTTAATTTATTATTATTATTATTATTATTATTTTTTACTTTATCATAAAGTACTTACATTTACACATTGTACTTCTTGGAAATGTTAAATCTCACTTTTAATAAACAACAAGAATATGTATATGTTCAAATGAAAAAAGACTTGTTAGTATATAAAAAAACATAGAAGGTAACCAAAATACAATATGTATCATGGCATAATGTGTGAAATTTATTCTCCTTGTATATAAACACAGGTTCTCGCAACAACAAAAATAACTCAAACAAACTACAAATAGATCTGCGCGTTGATGCACATGCACAAAAACGTACGTGAATGATGCGCAACGTTTTTCAACATGAATGCAAGTCCTATTTTAACATCGATGTACAAAATACATAGAGTAACATGTCACGCTAGGATGAACTTTTACATTTTCTTAAGTCGCGGTCAATGGACTATTTGATACCTTTCAAGTTCAATTGAAACCATAATAGAAAGATGTTATTTAGTAGCTTCACAATTGTGTTACTTTTAATTTAAAGAGATTTGAAAGTTTACTTTATGCTATAAAAATAATTAAATAGATTTTTATGGTTATCCAATACCTATTTACCAATCAAAAAAGCTAGTAACATGGAGCAGCCACATGATATCCACGTGCTAGTATGAGATTAATTTGTACCTTCCACTTCTAGAACAAATCCACTTTGTTACAATTTGTTTCTAGAAAATTTCTAAACTAATCACTATTTAAAAAGTGTCATTGGGGTAGTCCATTTTTCAAATCAAATTCACCTGTATAATGTAAAGTACAGTCATTTTATTATTTTGGAAAATAATAAAATGACTATTGTACTTTACATTATATTTTACATTGGGTTTAGAAGAACACATCTATAAGTGAAATCAGCGAAAAAAACTAAATTGTTAGTTTCGAGTTATTTCAGAAGAAAAAAATGTAAGTTTAAGTTGATATACAATTGCGCGACTAATTTTATGTCAAAAATAGAGATTAACACATGTGACTAAACATAATTATTAATCTTTTGGGTACATGTGATTATGTGAAGTTGTAACTAGATCCAAATATGTGGTAGGTCACTCTTTTGTTTTGTAATGTGTTGTTCCCTAAGGTTCTTCAAAGGTCTGTAATGTGAATCAAATCTTTTGTCTAATGATATTTAACTCATCTGCTATTAAACAAACATTAGATTAAACACATGGGAATAAGTTTAACACCCTAATTTGGCTTGTTAAAAACATAATACATGACTAAAACCGCATATATCCAAGCTAGCATTATTCAAACATATGATATATTCATTTTCGATGTATATCATATTTGTACAGTACATATAAAGGAAAACGCATTTGATTAAAAACATATAAAACAAGTAATTTTGTTTGACCAA
Source organism: Artemisia annua (assembly GCA_014162995.1). Classification (NCBI taxonomy): domain Eukaryota; kingdom Viridiplantae; phylum Streptophyta; class Magnoliopsida; order Asterales; family Asteraceae; genus Artemisia; species Artemisia annua. Next base: position 21,276 of record LBNU01027721.1, on the reverse strand, counting down.
AATACATTTAGGGGCCGTTTGGTTTGTTGATAGGAATCACAATAGGTATCGGATTCGGTATAGAATAAAAGATAATGAAGTAAGAGAAAATAATAATTTTTAGTTAAAATATATATTTTAATAGTTGAATACTAAAATCTTGGAAGAAAAAGTACCACTAATATATTTTTTTATTAATTGATTTGAATGTATTGTGAGAGAAGAGAGTGATGTGGGACCCATAATAAGGTATGAATTTGTCATTCCTTAGCTCTTTGGGTGGAATGAGATTTTCATTCCGACCCCACTTGCATTCCATTCATTTTTATACCAAACATTTAATTGTAGGTGTCAAACCATTCCTTCATTTCAAAAGTACTAAAACAAACGTTTCCTTAGTTATAAAAGACAATGTAATTTTTGTTATAATTTAAATATTTAATAATCCACAAACTTTATTCACTTTCACTTACTCCACTACACTCATATATACAAAAAAAGATAAAAATATGCTTATACAAATTGAGGTTAATATAAACCGTCGCTGCTATGAGCATGTAACCGTTTAGTTTTGTTAAAAGACCTTTTTATGCCTTGCAAAATAGTTTTAAGGGACAAAAATGAATAAGACAAAAAGAGTACTTCATTTATAGACAAACAAAAATCAAATAGATGACGAAGATAACTTGACTATATTGAAAAAACAAAAATACATCGATATCTTTTTAGATTCTATAAACTACAAATACAAACTAAGCAAACAGTCAAAAAAATAAAAATAGATTTTAATTACCTCTAATTAAAAATATATGTGACATTCTGTTATATAAGAATAGATTTGATGATGGCTATTGGATATTATTGGCTAATTGGCTAAATATTCTTACTTTAGATTTTAGTTACCTCTAATAGTCCACCAATAGAAATATTAAAATCTTATATTAATTCTTTTTCCTATTTCAAACAAAACAGCCATCTTTTCTGCCACCCCACAAATTCAACAAACTTTTTCTCTTTTTTAATCTCCTATATATATGTGTGCTTTGTAGAAAACACACACTCATTAAAGTTGATAATCACTTTCCTAAAGTTCTTGTAATTTGCATGATCAAAGAACACAACTTATTAAGTAGTACTACTTCTAATAACATTCCTTAGTAAGTATGGAAAGGAATTGGAAGATATATAATGGTATGGTTGATATGAGTCCTTACTTGTTGGAATCATCCGCTGACTCGGATGATTCCAACAAGGATGTTTATCACTATAATGATAATCATCATCATCGCGGTCTTCATGATCGTCAAGAAGAAGAACAACAAGAGCAAGAGCAAGAACAAGTAGCAATGGATGATGATGCAGAATCTTGGAGCTATGATCATTCATTTCATGGTCATGTGATCAAAAGCCATGATAAGCATCATCAAGCTCATAGATATGATGATGGATATCATGATGACCATAAATTTCATGATCATGATTATGAGGATGATGAGGAAGAAATGGATGATTATAATAACTGGGGTGATAGCAAGATGATAGGCCAAGAAAAAAGATGTCATGACTTAGGTGTTGATTTGTCACATTTGAATGATAGACAATTTTGGGAAACTTGTTTAGCTACTTAATTTAGTTATAAAGGTATTAGAAATAACGATCCAATCGAAAAAATATTGTTCGATCTTGACTCAAATGAAATGTATTAGCTTTCAAACTTGAGTACTTTTTTTTCTTTATCATCGCTTTTTTAGTTGTTCTTTCTTTAGCGTTATACATGTTTACGATGCTTTTCTATTTACGGAAAGGCTATACACAAATGTCAAAATCGGCATGTTTTTCATCAAAGTTGCCACATTTTCGTGTTATTAGATGCGTATCTTAGTTGGTTCAAATGGCAATGTGATACATCTTTGGATAACTATCTTTTGTTTAGTCGTATTTGAGTCATGTTAGGATTGTGTCATGTGAGTCGTTATACAACCTTAACGGGTCGTATCACAATGTAGCATAAGAGAGTATACTGCATATAAGACATCATTCATACCGGAAATGACTCCAAAATGACAAGATTTTTTACTTTAAACTAATTCTTCATTTAAAACGTTGGAAAAGCTACAGCATGTGATTGAAATGATATGTCTTTTTTTGTAGGTTCAATGTCCTCGACAACATTAATTCAAACCAGTATGTATATGTTCTTGGAAATTTTAAATCTCACTTTTAATAAACACTAACAATATGTATATGTTCAAGTGAAAAAGACTTGTTAGTATATAGAAAGCATAGAAGGTAACTGATACGACCCGGTTAGTGGTTGTATCGGGATAAGGCATCACTTTTAGCGTGTGCGAGCTCCTTAAGAAAATAGAAAGAAGAACTAGAGATTTGTTAGATAAACATTGATTGATTGATTATAATAAATGGTTACAAGAGTATTTATAAGACAAAGTAGGGTAAACTCTAAGACCTAAATAGACCATGGGCTCGGCCCAGGCGTATCATTCCCCACTCCTTCAAAACCACCTTGCCCTCAAGGTGTTGTCTTAAAACATTCTTAATTGACTTTCCTAAATAAACATGAAAACAGTCCTAAACAAAGACACGTAAATAAAGATAGATCATATGACATAATCTTTATGCCATATGTTTGTACTTCCTGAGTCATTTGGGCAGTCCATTCTCCTGCAACATTGGCGTAATCCGGGATCCCATAATTTTCTTTGAATTGCAGTGGTGTGTGCTTATTCACATATCTTTTATTCACCATTATTAGACTATTATAGACCAAAAACTAACGTTCAAAGCCAAAGATATCGTGTTTTTGTGTTTATGACTGTGCAGGTAAGGATATTGCAAAAACAACATGAAAAGCAACCTAAAAGCCTAAAACGAGCACGAGATGTGAAAGAGAGTCTTAAAGTCAAGCTGAAGATGAAATCTACTTGTGAAAAGCCCGTGAAGACGAATTATTTCTCAAAGACTCAAGAAAGTAAAAGAGATATGAAAGGTTAAGCCACCATGGCTCCCTTAAATACCCACCCTAGTCTTCATTTTGCACTAGTTAGCCTTAGTTAGTTTCTAGTTTTATTTTCAAATTGTAGTGTAATTTTCTTTATGCAAGTTTTTCACTTTATGTCTTAATCTTCTTATTTTGCTTATTTCCTAGCTTATTTTAATCTTTCTTTTATTGCTTTTCATCTTATTCAAGCTTCTTTACTTCTATCTTGATCACAATAAGCTCATATAAGTCTTGCACCACCTTTGCATGAAAAGAAATTTTCGTGCCTTATGAATATGACTTGAGCTTATTTGGGTTTTGCTAGCTTGTAAAAGCTTATTTTACGTTTTACTTTAGCTTATTTAAGAGTTTACAAATCGTTGTTTTGGTTTTTTAAAACTTTCTTTTGTGTTTAAACTAGCTTTTTAGTTACAAGCCCTAGAAATATGTTTAGCTTATTTTGAATTCGTTGAGTTTCTATAGCTTATTTTGAGAATTGGTTTTGCTTAATAATGAGTCTAAATAAGTTTTTATTTAGTTTCCATAAAATTCTTACGTAAAATATTTCATTTTCCTTTAAAACTTAAAATAGCGAGTAGGAATTTAGGGTATAGCGAGTAAGGTTATGCTTTTGCGAGTAGGAACCCATTGATTGCGAGTATGGGATTGTGAATTTTGCGAGTAAGCAATAAAGGAGTTGCGAGTATCATACTTGGCAATCATTTCTTGCGAGTAAGGAACCTTTTCCTTGCGAGTATGGTTTCATTCTAGGGTCTTTTGCGAGTATCACATTTATGTTTTGCGAGTATAGTTTAAGTTAGCGAGTATCAATTTTTGATTGCGAGTATGGGATTTGATGGTATTGCGAGTATGGTGTATTGGAGTCCACTGTTTGCGAGTTTGGTACTTATTGCGAGTATGCAATTTATTGCGAGTATGAGGCTCGTTTCCATTCTTGCGAGTATGGTCTAAAAAAGTTTAGCGAGTATTGTTTTTCCTAGTAGTGCGAGTTTCATTCATTTCTTGCGAGTAAGCAAGTATTTAGATTGCGAGTTGGCTTGGCAATCCTCCTAGGCTTGCGAGTATCGTTTTTCTTTACTTATTGCGAGTATGGTGTCTTAGTGTAAGTTTCAATTTTAGTTTTCGAGTCTTAGTTCTTTTTGTGTCGTGTCGTTGTAGTTGTATAAGCCGAGCTTGGCTTTTATATACTTCATCGTTTACCAAGTGAAGTTTATTTTCTCTCATTTCTAAACGTTACTCCGTCGACTTTTATCTTTTCTACTTAGTTTATTTTTCTTTTAAACATTGTCTTTTCTTTTCTTTAATTAATTAAAACTAAAACTACAAAAACATTTTCATTATTTCTTTCTCATTTAATTTCTTTTATATACAACTTAGTTAAATGTTTTCTTTGCTCGTTCAACTTATTTCTTTTATTCTCGTACTTCATTTCATTTAAGTTTTTAACAACCTTTAGTAGTATAACTAAAACCAAATCACATCTTTTAAACACATTCACTTCACATAACTCACGACTCGAGTGACTAGATCCATTTCAACCCTCGTTGGGACAATGACCCGTGGTTTACAAGCTTCACCGCTTAGAATTCCTCGATCAGTTTTTGGCGCCGCTGCCGGGGAGCGGTTGATTAAGATTAAGTCGTTCGTCGTTCGAGACTTGTGATTTGAAGAACCTTCTTTTAGAAGTTAACGCTTTTCTTAAACATAAAAACAACTAAAAATTATAAAACCCATAAAAACCAAAAATATTTTTGTAACACCTGGTATTTTTTTCCTAAAACCTAATCCTAGCCAAACTTCTATTTTTAGAGCCTGAAACGTTTTAAAACTTTAAAGCATGATAAATTGGATTTGAGGAGCGTGAGATATATTAGGAACGAGAATTTATTCCTTGATTTACTCAGCACAACCTAGAAAAAAACTCGAATTTGTTTCATTTGCCAAATTATTTGATTTATTTTGAGTTTGAGAAAAACTCTGAAGTTTATGCTTGATTTTATTGGAAAAAGTATTTCGTGAACGATGGCGCAATTTTCGTAATTTTTCGAGTCCGTTTGCTATGTCATTCTAGTCCCGAACCGTTTTTATGAAAAGTTTACCCTATTGGCGAAACTAGTCCCTTGAGTTTATTTTCAATAAACACCCTACACTTTCCTTAATTTCAAACCCACCCAAACCTTCAACCTATATAAACCCCCCCAGTAATACTTCATTTCATTTTTCTATCACTAAAAACACACACACACTCTTACTTTCTCTCTCTTCCCTCTCTCTCTTCCCACGCCGCCAGCAACACCCAAACTCCGGCCACTTTTCCGGCCACCGGAGATTTTTCCGGCCATCTCCAACAACACCACCTACCTAGATTGATAGATCGGGACATCCCCGACTCATCCCCGCAACCCGTTTCACCCCAAATCGACCCACGCGCCCTCCAAGGCCCTTTTTAGAATCGAACCGCCGCCATCTTCGCCGCCGTTCACTTTTCCGACGAGTTCCGTGGTATACGANGGTTTTAACAACCTTTAGTAGTATAACTAAAACCAAATCACATCTTTTAAACCCATTCACTTCACATAACTCACGACTCGAGTGACTAGATCCATTTCAACCCTCGTTGGGACAATGACCCGTGGTTTACAAGCTTCACCGCTTAGAATTCCTCGATCAGTTTTTGGCGCCGCTGCCAGGGAGCGGTTGATTAAGATTAAGTCGTTCGTCGTTCGAGACTTGTGATTTGAAGAACCTTCTTTTAGAAGTTAATGCTTTTCTTAAACATAAAAACAACTAAAAATTATAAAACCCATAAAAACCAAAAATATTTTCCCTTTTATAAACTTATAAAAACCAAAAAGATTTTCCTTTCTACTTTGTTTTATTTTGATTTGTATGATCACTCGTTCCAAGTCTAACTTGAACGAGTCTTTGGTATGTGCTTAAACACATACCTTTTCGTGACCAAATTAAGACCCAAAATGACCAAAAACCGACCTAAAATGCCAAATATATGTTGTTTTTGTGTTTTTGGTTGTGCAGGTATGGATATGTGAAAAAAAAAAAGACAAAAACCGAGCCAAAACCGGTAAAAACGAGCACGAGATACGGAAAGATCGCTAAAATACGAGGCCAAGACGAAGTCAAAAGTATTTTCCGAGCACACCGTTGGAAAGAGCACGAAAAAACGAGTCCGGAGGTACTTTCAAATATTTTTGAACTGGTCCAGAACTCTTTAAAATGGCAGGTCAAATAAACATTTGACCCTTTTTTATAAATGAACTCGTATGAATTCTGAACTGGTATAAAAGATTAAATTCACATATATAATTTGAAAACACACTCCAGCGCAGCTGGAAGTGTGCTTTCCTCTCATCCAAAGGACCCGAGTTCGAAACCAGGTGGGAGCCAAATGGGGTATTTATACTCCATGCCACATGGCACTCCAAGAGTGGTCCACGTGGCAGACCCGACCCGTTACCGAACCAGACCAGACCCGGTCCAGACCAGACCCGAACCAGACCCGGTCCAGACCGTTGACCAGACACGTGGAATGCCACGTGTCACCACGTGGGCGAATAGGACCCTGCCACGTGGCAGTAGGTCCCACCTCCGATAGCTCAGTTAGTGGGTCCCACCTGCTGACGTGGACATGACGTGGCCCAACCAGAAGCCGCCACGTGGCGGCGGCGCCGCCAACTAATGATTGGTACGAGGTATTTAATGCAGGTACGGAGCCGACAAGACTGACTGACACGTCAGTACGAGGTGCAGACGTGGCAGGGCGGCTGGCCAATCAGAGTGCGACACGTGTCCATTCTGACGCGTCAGTACGAGGATCAGGATTGTTCCAGAGCAGTCTGCCAGCCAATAAGGGGTTGACACGTGTCCTAGCACTAGAGAGGGATAGAAGGGTCCAGAATTATAAGGCGGTGAATTTGTGGAGAATATTCTGACTTTTTCGAGAATGTGCAATGATTGGCTATAAATAGCACCAGATCCCACAGACACAGGAGTCTTCCAACATAGCTTTCCATACACACACAAAAATTACACACACACATATAATAGGGGTAGTATTAGTATTGTAATAGGTGGTAGGTGGTATTTGTATTTGTAATATTAAAAAGACTTTTGTATCAAGCTTTGTTAATATAAGGTATTAAGCTTTACTTAATTTCTTTTACGCCTTAATATTTTTGTTTTAATTATTTTTTACGTCTTAATTTATTTTTATAAAAATAAAAGTCTCTTCTTTTAGCCATATAATTAATTAAGCACTAAACTTTTTATAAAAATATTTACTTTTAGCCATCTAATTAATTAAGTTTTCATCTTTTCACCTTAAAAATTAATTTTAGCTTACATTTCACCTTAAAAATTAATCTTAGCTTACATTTTACTTAAAAAGTTTTAATCTTTTTACATTTTTAGTCGTATCTTACTTAAAAGTTTTAATCTTTTTACATTACTAGTGCTAATTTAGTTTTAAAAATCAAATTTTTATAATTTTAACGCTTCCTACTTAAAAAAGTTGTCACCTTTATTTACAATCCATCTAAAAATTTCATAAAGTTTCAAACTTTGGTGAGAATTATGGGTGGTATGAAGTATTTTGGGTTAATTATTGAGCTTGGTCGTAGTTTATTCATCATTATCGCTCTTAATTAAATCCGGGTACTTTCTCTTCCTTTACTTTATTATATTCTTAGCTTAATTAGAGTTTTATTTTAATTATTTAGTGTA
>LBNU01027720.1:124071-155920 GCA_014162995.1 Artemisia annua | reverse complement strand
TGGGTGGATTGTAACAAATTTCTTCCTTTAGGTAAAATGCTTTAAAGTTAGAAACAAAAAGGCGTAGGCTCGAAGGGGTGTACTAGGAGTGTTGTGTTACTAAAAATTTGGGAGTAAAACTGAAATGCATGGGTTTTTGTGGACCTTACAACAGGTTTTATCCTCTCGAGGGGGATCTCAAGAGGCTCTACAACCCCAGCCAGGCACGTCTACGCGACCGTAGTAGTATAGGATATTGGATAAGTACGGGGGATTGATCGTTCTCTCCACAAGGCGATAGTGTTCGTTAGGATAGGAAAAGTATCCTCAAAGGTTCTAAGGGACGGTTTGGAAGAGATTCTTTTTTCGGTATTTATTTATATTTTTTTGAAAGCAATTAAATCTCGGAGTTTTTAGGAGGGAAAGCTGCGAATTTTAAGGTTGCTAGCAACTAACCCAAGTTTACTACTTTGCAAAGCAAAATAAACAAAACTACAAAACTATTATTGGCTTGTGAAAACAGTATGGAGAAAGTTGTGTCTACTTATGATTTCAATTACCCATAACTATCTTTTTAACCGGTTGTTGATATTATGTGTTACTTGTTGGGATGGGAAGGGCTGTATTCCTATAACTACATTGGAGTGGCATACGTATCTCTCCAATTTCTAATTGCAGCTGCTTATCTCACGCCTTCTAATACCCATGCACGGCACAACATATAGGGGTTGGTAAACAGGGTGGTTCATGCGTTAAATACTACCTTAATAGCTTAGTTAATGCATCGGAAATTGTTAGGTCACCATGTTAGGTAACACAAGCATTCAAATGAAAGGAAATGGAGATGAGAATAGACTTACGTTGCATTCAGCATCATATGAAAGATGAAAGAACAGAAGTTTTCCTTAAGGTATTGAACAGTTAACCAACAAATGCTTAAGTGATACATATGTCCTATATAATAGGGAGGGGAGAACTAGGGGCAACACTCCTTCCGTTTCCCTATCATCTAGACGTATGGGCTTTGGAGGCCCATTGGATCCTTATTGGACTCGTCTTATACCATACGAGTATTAAGCCGTTAACAAATAAATGAAAAGTGATAATATAGCAACCTTAGTTACATTCTTTATGGAATGGGGACCGAGACTTGACTGAATGTTTGAAAACTATGATCCTAACATCTCCCCGTAAGAGACGGTCATGAAGTTGTTGATTGGATAGGAATTTGTCACGGTCCATCGAGGTTGCTTTTGAGACGTCTTTTGTTTCCTTCAAGCTGTGAATGTAACTTTGATAGCTTAGACGTCTTTTCAAAAATTGGATAGTGTAGAAATATATCATTCGTTCTTTGACTTGGTCTTTGTTTGGATGTGAAAACGATAGATGAAGTAGTAATCCGCCATTCGTCACTTTTTCGTTCTTTTCCAAGGATGACTTCGCTCCGTTCCAGCATGCTCATACAGTCTGCTTCACAGGTGTTTGATGTTATGCATTCTTTAAGCTCTTATTGTCTTTGAGTGTTGGAAGATTTCACGATTTTGTGATAGATCTTTCTTGTTGGAAATTTGTTAATCGCACTTTCGGCCATATAAGGTTTGAGCTTTTCATCGGGCATTCTGATGTATCTCATGAGCACGTGGAATTTGGTGTTCAAGCACAGCATTATGTTTACCTAGAAATAAGACAGTTCGCAAATAACACAACAGTTCTTTACAGGTTTGACTAGAATTCGTAACAGCATATTTGTGAAGACTCCTTCTACTTCGCGCCAAGCCGTTCTCTCTTTCTCCTTTTTCTTGGAGAGAGATGCCTCTTTGGGCTATTTTATTTGGGTCTTCACATATGCTTTGACGAATTCTAAGTTCTCAACCTGTAAGTCCGGTTGATGTTATTGTAATGTCTTTTTTCAGGTTACAAATGCTGTCTTGATAATTCCACGTGTCATTTACATACATCAGTGTTTATTTTCGATGCAAGTCACAGGCCTTTTTTTTTTTTTAGAAAGTCTCTATTTCATTTTTTTATGATCTTCAACACTTAAAGACATTTTTTAAGAATGCATAACTCTAACCGTGAAAGATGTATTGAGCATGTGGAACGGGCGAATCATCTTGGAAAGACGAAAAGTGACGAATGGCGGATTACTATTCATTATCGTTTTCACAACAACAAAGACAAAGATCAAAGAACGATGATATAGTTTAATTTCTACAACTATCATTTTGAAAGACGTCTAAAGCTATCAAAGTTAACATTCACAGCTTGAAGAACAAAAGACGTCTCAAAGCAACCTCGATGACCGTGACAAATTTCTATCCATCAACAAATCTTCATGACCGATCCTTAGGGGGAGATTGTTAGGATCATAGTTTTCAACTATTCAGTCAAGTCTCGGTCATTTCAATAAATGTAATAGGTTGCTAATATTATCACTTTCATTTATGTTTTAGCTTAATACTCGTATGGTTATAAGACGAGTCCAATAAGTGTCCAATGGGCCTCAAAGCCCATACGTCTAGATGATAGGAAAGGAAGGGAGTGTTGCCCTATTCTCCTCCTATATATAGGACACTATGTATCACTTAACATTTGTTGGTTAATTTCATATCTTAAGGAAACTCTTGTTCTTTCATCTTTCATATTGATCTTAATCAACTAAGTCTATTTCTCATCTCATTTCTTTCATTTGAATGCTTGTGTTTACTAACATGGTGACCTAACATAGCCGATGCATACTAAGCTATTAAGGTAGTATTTAACGCATGAGCCACTGTTTACAACCCCTATAGTTGTGCCGTGCATGGTATAGGGTGAGATAAGAGCTCATAGAATTGGAGAGATACGTATGCCACTCCATGAGTTATTAGGAATACACCCTTCATCCACACAAGTAACACATATATCAATCAACCGGTAAAAGATAGTTAGGGAGTAATGAAATCTAAGTAAACACAACTTTCTCCATACTGTTTTCACAACCAAATAGTTTTAGTTTATTTTATTTTCTTTTGCATAAGTAGTAAACTTGGGTTAGTTGACTAGCAACTAATTCCGCCCTTCCTCTAAAACTCGAGATTTTAATTGCTTTCAAAAAAATATAAAAATACCAAAAAGAATCTTCTTTCCACCCTTAGACCTTTAGAGTAGCTTTTCTATCCTAACGAACACTATTCCCTGTGAGAGAACGATCAATCCCCCGTACTTACCAATATCCTATACTACTACGGTCAGGTACACTGCCTGGTGGGGTTGTAAGCCTCTTGAGATCCCTCGAGAGGTAAAACCTGTTGTAAGGTCACAAAAACCATGCATCAGTTGTACTCATTTTTAGTACACAACACCCCTAGTACACCCCTCCGAGCCTACCTTTTTGTTTCTAACTTAAAGCATTTTACTTAAAGGAAGAATTTGTTACAATCCACCCAAATGTATACCCAAATCGCCTTAGCCTACCTTGTATGCACTCATCTTTAGTGCATTATTGCAACAACATTTGTTAAGCCCTTAGTTAATTGTCTTATTACTTACATGGTTGCTAAGTCGAGTCATATCCTTGTACATATTGTTTTGGGACGATTGGGACTCATGGGTAAAGTACTAATGTAATTGAGTAATGGGGAAGAACATCAGTTATTACCCCCATATGTGTGTTAATATTTTAAAGTACTCCAAGTTTGTCAATTATCTTAATTCGAGTCATTAGAATAGTTTATTGTAAAGTATGTAAAAGTTCAAGTGTAAGGGGAGAACCGAGGCCCCTATGATGTATTATTTTGGATGGTAGGGCAAGAATGTATGCACAAAAAAAACGAAAAACAAGAAAAAACGAAAAAAAACATACGGACTACCATCCTGTTTCATTTTGTTTTTATTTATGTTTATGTTATTTCCTTATTAGCTTAAGTCGAGTCGAGTCTTGGCTTAGCAACGCCACTTTGTGCATGTATTTGATCAAGATAATTAGCTCGCCACTAATAAAAATACCCTTTATTCCAACCAAACCGTGTTATCATATCCCTACACCTAACATTATAACCCTTTGTAAAGCCCTCTCTGATAGTTTATCTTAGGTGCTTACGCCTAGTGGAGGAGGTTTTTGATCCTTTCCCAAGCCTATGGTAATTTATTTGCTATGAGAGGTAGTGAGTGATATTTCTTCCATTTCCATCTAGGTATATAGGTTTATAACACCCGAGAGATGAGAGTATCCAAACACTATTTGTGAGGTGCTAGTGCATGATTTCCGTGCTTATTACGACTAGGGTTGAATGGCTATTTGTTGTAATTACTTTTATATTCGTGTTAAATGACCCCTAGCTCATATTTTGATTGGAATAAAAGCGCATTTGCTTGAGGACAAGCAAATCTCAAGTGCAAGGGTATTTGATGAAGCGAAAAGTGTACCGCTTTTAGGGGGTCATTTAAGCCCTAATCCGTAACTATTTGATCAAATATTGCCCTAAATCGTTTCTTTTGTCATTTTAGGTACTTTGGAGAGGAAATCTGGAAATGAAGCTATTTTGGACGTTTTTGGAGCATAAAAGTGAAGAAAACGACAAAGTCTCAAAATATGCTGGAATTAGTACCAGACGGCGTCACGCTTTAGAGTGTGACGGCGTCACGCTTTGATAAACGAAGGATGATTTTTACACCAGACGCCCCAGAAAGATTTGAAGTTTTAAAGAGTGACGGCGTCACGTGCAAAATGATGTAGGTCGTCACGTTATAACACAAAGGGAGACGGCCCAGAGGATTCCAAAGAGGGACGGCGTCAGAAGTGGATCTGAGCAATCCAAATACAAGTTTGGCGGCGAGGTGACGGCGTCACGCATTAGAACGTGACGTCGTTAGCTTGTAAAATATATATATAATTTTCTAATTTTCATTCATGAATGTGTGCAACTTTTGAGAAAAACCCTAGCTTGAACTTTTCTGTATTTTTAAGGGTTTTTCACCCTTGAAACCTTGATGCTTAATTAAAGATAAGTCTTCTTCCAAATCATTCAATATGTCTATGTGTGGTTTGATTATATCTTACGCTTGTATTTCAATTAACATGCTAGGCTAGGTTTTCTTTGTGTTTGCTTAGATCTAATGAAACCTAGCTATTGATTATATGTTGTTGGTTTGCTTGTGATTATTGTGGTTGGGTGAAGTCGATGTTAGGCTTAAGAAAACTGGCTAACCTCCTATACGGTAACTTGGTTGAACGTCTTAAGAAACATGAATCGGATATGTCCTACGATTATTTGGTTGTATTTAATGCATGACCAAATTCTAATGATCCCATGTTAGGAGCTTAAATCGGCTCGACATAGGAGTGAAGTGGGAGCTTATAGAGTTAGGGAAGATCGTACACGGCCCTACGAATGGTTTAAAGGAATACAACCCGTCATCCACATAATCACAACAAACCAATTAACATATAAAAGATAGCTAGGGAGTAAGGAAATCTAAGTAAACACATATCTCTCATTTATAAGTTTCACAACCACTTTAATTTTCTTATTATTTAATTTTAATTGCAAAAGTAGATATTTGGGTTAGTTGGCTAGCAACTAATTCCGCTCACTCCTTCCAAAACCGAGATTTTTACCTACTTTCATCAAATATAAAAATACAAAAAGAATCATCCCTCAACCCCTAGACCTAATTAGAGTAGCTTTTCAAGCCTAACGACACTATTCCCCGAGAGAACGATCAATCCCTCGGTACTTGCCACTACACTATACTACATTGGTCAGGTACACTGCCTGGTGGGGGTTGTAAGCCTCTCGAGATCCCTTGAGAGGTAAAACCTAAGTGCATAGGTTGCAAAACCCACGCATCAACCATCACCCTTACTAACAAAATTCCACAATCATCACCATCACCCTTACTAACAAAATTCCACAATCATCTCACTCATTCCTACCTAATGATCCTTTTGAGGAACATACTCAACCTCAAGACAATAACCATCTCTCTCATCAAAACATGAATTCCATGCCAAATCACAACCCAACAACTCCATCATCACCATCCACCGTACATAAAAGGTTTGTTGAAGAGCTCAAAGAAGCTCATGAGCTTAGTGCTCTTCTTGCTCTACATCTTGCACAACGCAATTTGGATCCTCCTGCATCTAGCTCACCTTCATCACCTCATAACCAAGATCAAATGAAGAAACATGTCAACAATTGTCCTTGTTGCATCTTTCTCCAACAACAAACCATTGCATTGAATGAACATTTCACATGGATTGAGTATCTTCTCACTAGGTCCTCGCAAACACCCTCACTATCTCAAACAAACACTTCCGCTCTAAACTCACCACCACCAAACACTCAATACCCTTCACCGTCAAACCACTAAACAAAATCACCATCATTTCCATCTCCCAATAAAATCACCAAATCCCTTTTTGTAAAATAGAATGGAGAAGCTATTGTGCCTTTCACATGAGGGTTGATAAAAGACTGATTTGCAACGGTCAATATTCTAAGAAACTAGATAAGAGACCTTTTGAGCGGGCAATACTCCAAAAACACCTGAGAGAAACTAGGCCTTCTCATCAATTTTTTTCTTCATTTCATCTAAAAGCATTACAATTATTTAAAGGAAAGAGATATGTGGTTACAAGTTACTTACTAGACAAGAAGATGCATTTGTTGATATAAATAATGCATAAAAACGTTATTTATATTTTTCGATATCTCTATGTTTTGACGATCACAAATTGTAAAAACATTAAACGATAGATTACTACGTAAACAAGTATTTAGTTACAAATATCATTTCATCCAACTAAATCATTTAAGGTATGAATAAACAAATGTCTAATACATTTTATGATCAAAGGGATTTTTATTTAAACATTACAAAGTTTATTAAATCATATAAACATATTATATATTTTTGAAAAACACTTTTGGTAATTAAAGAAAATATTTAATTCATAACAAATATATGAATTCAAAATTTTAACCAAATTCAGTTAGTTTTTCACCAAATAAACATTCCCTAGAAAAGACAAAGGAATCTGGCCGTTACAGGAGGGCGGCCCCCTTAATTTTAAGGGGTTCGGCCACCATATAAGGGGGTCGACACGCTCCTGTTGTCAGATTCCTTTTCCTATAAATACAGGTACAATCCTGCAATTTTTTCTCACCTTTTGCACGAATATTTTCACTCCAAATCCTCTCTAAACATCCTTCTAAATCCTTTGATCATAAAATTTTAAGTCTTTGTTTCAAGTGATTCAATCACTCATCATTCAAAGTGCAAGAGAAGAATACTCCTTCAACATCAAGTTAAAGAAGTATTGTAGATATTGCTTAGTAGTTGTATATATATTGATTGTAAAGGTGTAGTGTAGTTACAATTAGGAAATTTAGTTGTGATAGTTGTGAAGAGAAGTAGTGAAGATTAAGTAGTGTTGTGAAGTAGGAGTAGAGAAGTTGTGAAGTAGTTGTGGTGTGCATAAGTTGTGAAGAAGTTGTGATAAGTCGTGAAGTGTTGTGAGATTGGTTCTAGCTAGTATTAGGACTCGACATTTTGCTTGGTGTCGTTAAAAGGTGTAAGCAAAGGTGTGTAAGGTTTCTCCGCCATAAAGGAGCTTGTTGACATAGTGAAGAAAACTCTCGAGTTAGGTGCTCGGGGAGTGGAGTAGGATGAAGAGGAGATTCGTAGCCGAACCACTATAAATCTTTTGTCTCGCGGTGCTATTTTTCTATCTCTATCCTTTGTTACTTACTTACTTACTTATTTGTCATTATATACTATTGTAGATATGGTTGTTTATAATTGAAGGCAAGTTGATATAACATAAAGCTAGAATCGAAGTTTTCGAAACCAAAAATTTTATAAATTAAAAAGGCGTAAAACTATTCAACACACCCCCCTCCCTTCCCTCCTCCACCCTGTCCCCCCCCCCCCTTCTTCTAGTTTTCCACAGCATTGAACATGAGATCATGTAAATGTAGGTCTAAACCAGGGGCGTAGCCAGAATTTCAAGATAGGGGTCGAATTTACGATAAAACTCAAATATTTATTTTTTTTCGTAATCATTCATATGTGAATATCGTGTTTTGTGTGTGTCTGTGGAGGGGATGTTCTCTACCTTATTGAATTATTTCACATATTTTAGAAATGTGGTTGATAATATTGTCACTAAATATATAATTATCACATGAACATATCACAGATACCACTTATTTTATTTTAACTACATATAAATTGTCAAATTACAAACTATAATTTTTGAAATAACATCACTAATGTTGTTCAAAATTTTATTTTTATTTTCGAAATACGTTCAATTTTGCCATGAATTCAAATTCTCAGTTGCTACTTAATTTGCTTCTATATTTCGATTTCATGCCATAATTATTTTTCGTATAACATTTTTCTAAGTAAACTAATGTTGGGTACCCTCACTACAATGCTATCCACCTAGATTATACGAATACATGGACACACACATAAAGCACTTTAATTGTAATGCATGCGGGGGTGGCCTTCGGTATCACTAATATCGTGCGGCATGAATCGGCAAGGCCATTGCCATTAAATCGGCATCATGCTTTCGGCGAGTGATTCGGTGAACATCACTGAAGCGGCAAAGACAATAGAGACGTTGGAGCATTTATTATTTATAGCCGTTAGGCATTAAAAAAAAAATTATGGTGAGGTATGATGAATCATGGTTGCCACTAAAAAGTATGGTAAGGTATGATGAATCATGAAATGTGTTGGCTTGATTTGATTGGTTAATGACGAATCATGATGAGGCATGACTGCCACCACCCTGACGTAGTTCTATCACCATGACCACCATCTTTATGAGCACCCTAAACCCATGATTATCACATGCATGTCTAGTGCATGAATTATTTTTATTTTTATTTTAAGGCGCTCACACCGGTGCACATGCTTTAAGTAGGTGAATATTCATCAAATTAGTTTGTTTTAGCAATTATGTTCACTAAATTTAATTTTGATAGGTAATATTTGTAGGAAAAATTCACAAAAATACTTATGTTCAAAATTGATTTTTTACCAAATACCAAACTTTTAATAAAATTGCGAAAATACCAATTTTCGTAACTAGACCTGTGAAAACTTTGCGAGAATTTAAATTTCACAAGGTATGAAGTTCATATCTTAAGAAGTTTATACATTGAGATTTTTTTTTCTCTTGCGTTGTTGTTATGTTGTTTGTTAATGTCATTGTATCATTGTTGTGTTGTTGCAGATGTATTGTTGTTGATTTGTGAAAAAGGGAAAAAAAAATTAAAAAAGAAGAATGAAATAATGATTAGAGGTTATGAGTGTAGGAAGGTGCGAGAGGGATGGAGATTTGTTAAACATGGAGGATGGTGTTCTTAGTGACCGTTTTTGTAGCTAAGCGACATTAGTCATCCTCTTAAATATTTCACAAGATCACTCGCACGACTCCACACTTTGTGCAAAAATGAGTATTTTCGCTTTTCGCCAAAAAATTGATATTTGGAGAAAGAGTGAGGATCTTATAAAAAGTCTTCATTTTCTTAAAAATAAATAAATAAAACGGAGAGACACATGACACCAATAAACACATCCCAAAAACAATAATTATATCAAAATGTTAATTAATAATTAGTTCATTAAAAAAAATGTATAATTTTGTATTATCCCGTGTTTTCTATTACTTATAGAATTTCTTAATGACTTTTACCCAACAAAACAATTGATAAATAATTCTGTGATGAACATCGATGATATGATGTCGATCACAACAGTGTGAGTTTTTGTTTCCATCAAAGAGAAAAAACTTAAAAACTATTTTTTTGTAATAAATTTCAGATATTTTGAACAATGTCCTTTTTGTCTGACTAGCAGGGTACCCGCGCGATGCGGCAGTGGGTACCCTATGATTAAATCTTCCGGCGGACAAATGTTAATTTGTTTTAGGCTGTTGGATTCAGATTTATGTTTTGGAAGCTTAATTAGATTGTACATTGTGGTTAAATAGTTGTATATTTTAGTGAAGGGGTAAATTAAATTGTGTAATAATTGTATGTGTTGAATAGTGTTTTTTAGTTGTGTTTATGCTTCAACTACTTGTAAACTATGCTTTTTCACTTGTATTTTGAATGAAATAGTGTTTTTAATAATGTATTAATTGTAATATATGAGTAGTATGTTTTTAGTTTTATATGTGCTTTAGATATTTGTAAATAATGCTTTAAAGGTTGCATTTGCTTAAATTATATTAATGGTGGTTTTAAAATATTAAAGAGGAGGGAAGTGACTTCCTCTATAGATAATAGATAACACGTCACTTTCTCTTTACATTTTAGACATATTACTAGTAACTAGAGGAAGTTAGCTACTTTTTATTTGGTCATCTTCGTTTGGGGAAAATGGTACCTGAAATCGGGCATATTGTCATTTTCCCTTGCTTGTATACTACTCTTTTCGTTTTAATACTTTTTTTCCTTTCTATTATCATGTTGCGATCTTCCATTTTTGATTTTGGCATGTAATAAAAGTGACTAGTGAGAAATAGACTCAGAAGACATGCTTAAACATAGTCTATTCCAATATCATTTTACATTTTTTTTTTCACGTTGAGGCACTTCTTCGACGGTTCCCGTACGCCCGGCCTGCCAGCCCGCTCTATATTGTACAGTATTTCTTTTCTGGATAAGGAAAATCCTCCCCTCTGAAAACGGGTTGCCATAGCTGTCTGGATGGATAAGAACGAAGGGATGAATGAGGGTCGGCCTGCCCAACAAGTAGACCGAAATAACTAGCTTCTAGTCCAACTAGAGAACACAAGCCAACCAAGAGATAGGATCAGATGAGAGAGAGAGAGAGAGAGAGAGAGAGAGAGAGAGAGAGAGAGAGAGAGAGAGAGAGAGAGAGCTACTATTAAAAGAAGGTGAATCGCTACTTCATGTTGCTGTAAAATGGTAAAATACCACTTCTTGGACTGTGCTGACACGGGCAAGACATCTTACGATGTCATGATGCGCCCATTTCTATGGTCATTCCTTTCTCAACCTTCAACTTCTGGGGTTGGCTCCTCTGCTCTATTTATTAATGAAATATCTGTCTCTTTCTTTCAAGGGAATTTTTTCCCCCTTTAAATTCTTACTAATCATTATTTTTTAAATCAATCAATCATTGCATAAGAATCATCTCTTAGCCTACATACAATGGTCACAACCTCTCACCTTCCATCTCAGCGTCACCTCACTATTCGCTTCTCCTCACTCCCTCTCACCTTCCACCCACAATGATAACAACTTTTTCACATTTCATTAAAATACACACTTTTATACAGACACACCTCACAAAATACGCCATACACTGACAATTCAAATAATTAATAATAAAAACACTCTGTGAGACCCCACAAATACAAAATTTTTGAATTGTGAGTCAGTCACCATCCGTCCCTTGGTTTTTCCTACCTCACCATGACACACCTCCTGAAACCCCCTCACGCACTACCATCATAGGCTTATATAATATGAGAATTTCAAAAAATGTCAAAAAAAGAAAAAGTTGATTAGAATTGGACTAATAGAAGAGCTTAATTTAAAAATTAAGCATTCCTTTTAGCTAATTGAAAGACATATTTCAATTGATTTTGGTCAACATAGGCTAAAATTCGGTTTTGAGTAAAAATGCTAAAAAGACATATGAAGATTTTGTTAAGAAAAAGAAAGATAATAGAAAAAACTTTCGTTGTTATATTTTAAAATAATTATGTGTAAAAGCACATGTTTATATTAGGAAAAAAAATGGTTAATCAATAAAACCTTAGCTGTTGATTTTAAAATAATCATAAGAAATTAAGTGTAAACTTAAATTTATAAATTCATTAATACTCCTTCGATTTTATATTTGTTGTTAGTTATAAATATTAATATCATTTATAAATTAAGAATATGCATGGGACTATAAATATTAGAATGAAAGCACAAATTACAGTGATATGTAAATAAACATGCGAGATTTTACACATATGAATAACTCATGTTATTCCTCATTATGAGATTAAGTAAAGACATTTGAAAAATTATTTTTACTATATGTGTTCGATAACGGCTCTACTAAATACTAAAAACTCCGTAAATGTACACATTATAAATATCCAAGAATGTGTTATTGAGTGTATGCACGCGATGCGGTTGCGGGTGCCCTGTAATTTAAATTTTACGACCAATAATTTATTTCATTTGTACATTTTTTGGCAATAGTTTTAGCAATTAGTTTGTTTATTTAGGGATTTTAGTTAGTATCAAATCTTTGGTGGAGCTTTGCTTTAGTTTGTCTTATTCTATTTGTTTGTTTTCTATGTCTAAGAGTTTGCTTGGTTTGTACAATGAATTCTTTCAATTGTAATTTTCATTGGGGGTGTGTTTAATTAGTGACATTTAATAAAGAATTTGTGCAAGAGAAAAAGTTAAATCTAGCATTTGTACTTTTAGTACACGTTTGGTTTGAGGGTTTTAACCATATGGAATGACAATGACTATCATTGATAGTGTTTGGTTGGATTTTTTGAAATCAAATAATACAAAAATGTGTGATTGATAGTCATAGAATGAAAGGAGTGAAGATAGGCTCCTTTTGCTAGTATTCCCGTGGGTCTCACCTATAGGTCCCACTTTAATTATCTTTTAACCGCACATTTTCTAATATATCTTTTGTCATTTATGTTGATAGTCATTCCATGATTTTTTTTCCAAACAACAACATTCGAAATGATACATATACTCATATCCATTGTCATTCTATCTTATACCGAAACCTATTCCCATTGTGATTAATGCCAACAAACCAAACGGCACCTTAGCTTATTACTTGCATTGTTTAAATTTAAGTTTTAAGATTAATCGTGTTTGAATTGGATTTATTTGATGATTCATTGTTTGTATTGCTAAATTTTTAAGTTTCAACTATGTTAGTGCATTAATGCTTAAGAAGTTTGTGCATTATAAATTAATAATATAAACACTTATATTAAAATTAAACTACTCAAACAATAATGATAAAAAGAAAATTTGATTATACTTTCAAATTCGAACAATATAGTTAAAATAATATAATTATTTTTAGTGATTGTACGAGTCTCGTGTGTGCACAGATATTTAGAAAATAAAAAAAAAAAAAAAAAATCATAATTTATTAATCGACGTTTAACAAAATAAAAGAAGTACTCCCTCCGTCCCAAATTTATTGTCCCCTATTGACTTTTTCTGTCTTTCTTTCTCAACTTTGACTGTAAATATTTTTGTTTGTGTTATACAATTTTTGATAAAAATTAGGGTTAATGGCATATAATAACAACGTACTTTTCCATTTGTGCCATTATCAGATATGAATTAAAAATATTACCACCATACCCATCGAACTTTGCATTTTTGTGTCGATATCAGCAACTTCACCATTTTTACTTTCAAAATTCACGTCATGTGACACACGTACATGTCATGCCCCTTTTTTTGTACCGTTAGGTTCCATGTCAGCCCCTAATACACACCGTTAGGTTGTCTTCCCCAATCAAAACACATATAACCCTAACACTAACATATACAACCTAACGGTGTGTATTAAGGGCTGACATGAAACCTAACGGTACAAAAAAAGGGGCATGACATGTACGTGTGTCACATGACGTGAATTTTGAAAGTAAAAATGATGAAGTTGCTGATATCGGCAAAAAAATGCAAAGTTCGATGGGTATTGTGGTAATATTTTTAGTTCACATCTGATAATGACACAAATGGAAAAGTACGTTGTTATTATATGTCATTAACCCTAAAAATTATACCAAATGAAAATACATTTAAAACTCAATTCGTTCATATATTTTGTATCAAGTATTATGTAATATAAACAAAAATACTTAAGGTCAAAATTGAAAAGTAAAGACCGAAAAAGTCAAAAGGGGACAATAATTTTAGGACGGATGTAGTATAAAAAGTCATGGAGAAAACACCACTGTATTTGAAGGCAGGAGCGCACAGCCAGATATAACAACGGCCAAATGTGAGAAAAGAATAAACCAAACAAAAGGGCCCCACTATTCCGGTCCAATGGGCCCTATTTGAAAGTGTCGTTCACAGTTGTCAAAAGTAGCCGTTGCCCCCTCTAAATAGCATTAAAATATGTCTCCTTTTTCTTTTTCTACCCACAAGAAACCTATTTTCTACTTTATTCCTCATTTTCTCATAATTCCTTCATGT
Source organism: Artemisia annua (assembly GCA_014162995.1). Taxonomy (NCBI): domain Eukaryota; kingdom Viridiplantae; phylum Streptophyta; class Magnoliopsida; order Asterales; family Asteraceae; genus Artemisia; species Artemisia annua. The sequence goes on along the minus strand of LBNU01027720.1, from coordinate 141,713 downwards.
TCCATGGTAGACATAGGTCGGTTTTTTAAAGTTTCACTCATAGGTTATATATATTCTTTATTTAGTTAACACTCAAACCTAGCTAGCTACCTGATGGTTGCGATTACGAGATGTAGAATAGAAACATATCCAAATTTTAAAGAATATTAGCAACCATTTAGTCTAGCGGTTTAAAAAAGTGTCTCGCCAATAGTAAGAAGGTAAGTCACATTAGATACATATATATATTGCTACTAGTTGTAAAAAAGTTACAACTTTGTAACTATTAAAATGAGTTATAGTTTTCAAGTCAAAGGGCAATCATATCTCAGTTATGATGTGTGAACTTTTACGATATTAAAAAATCTCTTACGTAAAAATTTATGAACCTAAGATTTTTCACTAATGTTTTAATAACACATGCATCAAAACATAGAAATGGTTAAAGACTCTTAACAATGTTATAGTACCAAAAAGAATGGAGTGTCTTCTAAGAAATGAGCTAAAGTTTTTCCAAATATTATGAAACTAAACATGTGGGTCTAAAGCAACATATCATAAAACTTTAAGGTGTAAAGAAAACAAGTCACCCACTTAAAATACTTTATATATGTCTCCCAACATGTTTTCTTGTTCTCATTTCCATCTTCTAATTCCAAATCTTTTTCTCTATAACGGTAAAAACCACCATATACCAATATACCATCATCACCATTTCATCACAATGAACACACCATCTTTAACCGAATTACCATCAACCCCTTTATTATCAACCACCACAACAAGCAGCATTAGCAACACTAGCAGCGACAATGACGAAAGCCCGGTATCATCAAACAGGTTCCTAGACCACTACAACATCCCAAAAACACCACCATCCTCATGTTCCTCGTATCGTTCCTTATCGGTCTTAACCGGGCACGATGGTTCGGTTTCTTGCTTGGCTATATGTGGTGAATTTGTCCTTAGTGCATCACATGGCAAAGATATTATAGTATGGCAACAACCAGATTTGCATATGTTTGCTAAATTTGGACAAGGGGATGGGACGGTTAAGGCGGTTGTGTCTGTTGGGAATAAGGTTTTTACTGCTCATCAAGATTCAAGGATTAGGGTTTGGAGGGTTTCTAGAAGCAGTGAAAATATATTTAAGCTTGTGGACACACTTCCTACTACTAAAGACTATTTAGGGAAGTTTATGAAGCAAAGTAATTATGTTCAAACAAGAAGGCATCATAAAAGGCTGTGGATAGAGCACGCGGATAGTATATCGTGCTTATCGGTGTCTAACGGGCTTATTTACTCGGGTTCTTGGGATAAAACTTTAAAAGTGTGGAGGATCAAGGATTTGAAGTGTTTGGAATCGATAAAAGCTCATGATGATGCTATAAATGATCTGATAGCATGTAAAGGGATAGTATATTCAGCTTCAGCAGATGGCAAAGTTAAAGCATGGGGGAGGAGTGTAACTGAACCTAATGGTTCACATTCATTAAAAGGTATATTGGAGGGTCATAAAGATGTGTCGGTTAATTCCGTGGTGGTTTCGGATGATGGTATGGTGGTATATGGTGGTGGGTCAGATGGATATGTTATGGGTTGGTTAAGTAACAAAGATTTTGATAGTTGGAAGTCTATTTGTGAGGTAAAAGCACATAAAATGGCTATTATGAGTATGTGCATAAAAGGTGAAATATTGTGTAGTGGTTCAAGTGATAAAAGCATATGCATATGGAAAAGAGAAGTAATAGGTTTGACTAAGATTGGTGTGATCAAAGGGCATGAAGGTCCAGTAAAATGTCTACAAGCATCACCAAATAGTATTGGAGGTGGTTTTTTGCTGTATAGTGGTAGTCTTGACAAGAGTATAAGAGTTTGGTGGGTTCCACATTATGATGATGGGGTTAACAAACAAGATTCCAACATCTCAGATCAAAGTACAAGAATGATGATATCAGTTTAATGATGATGTTTTGTACTTGTGGTTGCAGTTGATGGTTTTTGAAGCACTGGTCCCTTTTTTGAGTGTTTGCAGTGCCAAATATTTTGGTTCATGGGTTTTTTTGGTTTGTTGTATTTTTTCTAGTGAGAATTATAGTGTGGTTATTGGTTTGGTCATATTGGTAGATAAAATTTGTATAATTGTAGCACAAGATTGATTAAAGTTTTTATTCTTGCAATGTAACAGTGAATAAATTATATGATTATTTTTCAATTTACATCATTTGTGTTGCATTCTATAATGTCATATCAGCAATGGTTTCTAGGATTTTAAGGAATCAATTAGTTGTCTACTTGTCTTGTTCGATCTATTAGCTAGTGAGCGGAAATTGATTGACCAAGGCGCTAAATCTCATTTATATGTAACTAATGCAAAATAAATTAAGTTGTTTTTTGATTGCAATTTGAGCATAATTACGTTGCGCTGGCCACTACTGGTTTAGAGTGCTTGCCACTAGTTATAATGAGACACTATATATCAGTATCGATGCGTTGGCCACTACTGGTTTAGAATCCAACGTTTATCACCTTGGTCGATCTTAATTAGTTAGTCCTAGTTCATGATACTGAAGTTATTCCATACATATTACTGTATTTCCCTTTAGTTTGTGCAAAGACATGAGTTCCTCCTGCTGAATATATACTTTAAGTGTCATCTTAGGAATTTTCAGGTTTTTGAGAGCTTTTGTACAAGTAGTTTTTGTCGAACTCCTTTGACAAAGAACTAAATGCACTTTTTTAATTAGCTAATCAAAAGATCAGTTTTTATTTTACATTGAGTTTGTGTGTTAATTAGTTATGATCAGCTAGCTAGAACATTTTTTTTATGAAAGTTAAGGAACAACTCACATAACTATTTACACCTCAGAAACCCCTCAAATGAGACTAGAACTCACAACTATAAGGTTGATTGGATCCACCCATGCCAAACGCCTTTTGGTTAGCTAGAACATACTTTGATTAGCTGGTTCCGTTCTGCGTCAAATTCATCAGTACTTCAATTCAAACATGAAATGTGGATCTTGTCTTCTGTCTCTGGTTTTTGACAAACCTGATGTTCTGGTTTAAAAGTCACTGCCTTTACATAAACTATTTTATTCATTTGAGATGTGTAGTTTATATATGTATAATTGAATCTCCCAAGAACATGGAGTTGTTGCACAAACACCATATGCAAATGTTAAATTAACTCCATAATTAGGCTCCTAAGACTACTTTTAAGCATGGTTTTTGTCCATTAATCAATAAAGTTATTCCCACTTGGTCATTTTCTTCGTTTGTTAATACTGAATATTCTCTTTACCTCTTTTTTCAACTGTTATTTTTGTCATCGACTAACAATTCAATAATTTACCCTAAATGATGCACCAATTTTTGCACGACATGGCTAATTGACTGTCAAGTTTGTGAGACTCTGATTAGCTTCATTTAAGAGCCTAGTTTATACAATATTAAATAACCAAATCAGTCTAGCTTTAGATGAATCAAGTTTAATTATTTGGTTAATCGGAATTTATCTATCAGCAAACGGTCACTCACATAACGCTAGGCCAAAAACCAATAAAATTTCGTGTAACCAAAGAATGAAAGAAACATTGCATCTCATATTCTCATGTAATTTACGTATAGAAAACAAAGAAAAAAGGAAAAGAATAGTCGTACTTTGTTCTTACTTGTGAAGTAAGCCCCAAAATTCTGAGAACAAGTCTTACAAGTTACATGATGCTACCAAACCACAAATATGAAATATCTACCATGTTAAGATATCTCCTTTAACAACTTGGAGGTCCCATTAAAATTTGAAGCAAGCTACCAATCACAGTTTTTTCTATAAACAATAGCGTACTATTACACTTTACAACAAAGCCTTCAAAGATATAGGACCATCTTTAATTTTATCACCAATAGATGTTTACTTTCTTTTAATGGAAGCTTGTGTCATATAACCTTTATGAAAAATGGGACACAATGAACATTTAATTGCAATTTGCAAAATTAGGAAGTGGAATTTTTTGCACAAGTCTTTGTGGGATCTTGGATCAATCATGGATGAACTTTATAATGAAAAACAATCAGAGTATGCATCATCTGATGCAGGGACTCGTTTATCAACAGAGAGGGTGGTTTTTGTATTTAACAAACGTTATTCTTTTATTCCACTCTAAAATATGATACATGTACATGAGTATTTATACTATGTCAAACGGTATTAGAGAACCGTTGTGACTCTTCCTAAGGGTTATGCATCAAACGACACATCCCATCCTACTTTACAGAAAATACAGTTACTATCTATCTATAAAACACTATTGGTCCTTCTACTTTTATTTCTTATGATTCTTGATTACTTTACTTCCAACAGAATTGCAATTTGCAAAGGGTAGGACCGTGTGTTAGGCCAACGTTGAGCATAGATCCTTTTCTATATTTTGCTTAAAGTAAATAAAATATATAATCATAAAAAACAAATATGATGTGAACTCTTTTAAATGACTTGTAATTTAACAGAAACCAACACATAATCATATAGAGCTCGGATACATGTTTTGAAGATGCGGAGTGCACATTTATCTGAGCTAATTTGATTACGATTATGACTAAATTCGGGGATGAAGACCGAGGGCACCCCTTACGAGGTCAGAGGCAACACAAGCCCTTTGCTCGGAAAGACATATTACATGATTCAATCAATTGTTCATGATTCATCACAATATATAGAACGTGATGACGCTATGTATAAATATCTGTTAAATAAGTTTAAGTAACTATTGGCAGAGTATCTCGCGTCTGTGGCGGTGAGAAAAATATAATTAAAATTTTTGGCGAGCAATGTTTTTCGGTTGTAGTTTTTTGCTAAATTAGTTATACATCTACTCGTTGTTTTTCAGTTACACGTTATTCTCAATGTTTATCTTTTGAACACATTCTCAATGTTTATCGGCTATGCTCTAATCGTTATGGAAGTCAAAATCTATTAGTATGGCTTGAATTACCTTCAAAGGTAATTATGTAATTTTGTTGTACTTAAAGTTCAACTATGAGAGTTTTTGGGTTGCCTAAACGTATGACATAATAGTTAAATAAACCAAAAGGGCTTGTATTCTAATAGTACTTTTTGTTGTGTGAGAAGCTTTCCAACTAAAATAGTTGTAGGTTAAAGTCGTGCTTAGGACATGTGAGATAGTGTATGAAGTGTATATTATGAGATATATTATGAGATAGTTAGTTGTCGTTCTCTAAAAAAATAAAAAATAAATAAGTAAATAATAAAGCTACGAAATAACCAAAATTATATAAAACATAGGTGCTACAACTATAAAGTGAACGTTATTTAATTATTCATTTTGTTTTATCCAATTTATTAAAATGAACCAATAAAAATAAGAACTTTTAGCCAATATATTATATATGTATTGTTGATTTTATCACCATTATTTATTTGTAAAAGTTTAGAAAATATAGCACCAAAAGAACAAAAAGATTATACAAGTATGTGTTATCACATTTAAAATATACTCATGACCTCGTGTGTTCCACTTCCCTAAATCATGATAAAACTTTTGTCTAATTACAGTGTACCACTACCGTAATCATATATTGGTGTGTTTTCTAAAGTGCTTGCAAAACACCTTTTTGAACTTTTTATATACTCTATGGTTACTAGTTGGATCGAGTTCCTTCCTTGGATGAACATGACCGGTCATATTTTCTCACAAACAAAACAAGTGGACTTTACAAGTTACAACAACCCGATTAATCTTTTGTTTGTGAAGAAATATGACCAGTCATGCTAATCCAAACTTTAAAGGATCTCAAACCTTACTACTTATATACTTTTTAGCATGCACACTTTGGAATTTACTTAATATGTTTTAATATATGTCATAATACCTCTATTTTATTTAATATAGTATTTGAAAGAGATGAATACCCTTCTATTTAACGGTCAATCATAGTCAAACCGAATAGAGTTAGAGGTCAATCATAGTCAACCGAATAGAGTTCGAAAAATAGGAACAAACCCGTAAGGGGTGTTTCATTATGGAAACTGATAAGTTTACTTAAGTCTATATAATTTGTTTAAACTTTAGCAGCTAAAACGTTATTAATTACCCCATACTTTTTAACTTTTTTTTTTCTTTTTTTTTTTCTTTTTTTTTTTTTTTTTATAACAAAATCGACACATGTTTTTATACAAAAAAATTTTATGAAATTTAGAGGGTTTGACCAAATTGTTTCAGTTTTAACTTTTATTGACCAATGAGATGACTCCATTTGTCATACGTGATAAAATTGAGCATTCTCAATGGTCAAACATAAATTGCTCCACCATTATTTTTTTCACTTTTTGAAAATCTCTTACTATAAAAGAGATAATAAGTGTGATTTAGCGGAGCAAATAAAAAGGTGATAAGAGAAAGTATATATGCATTATTAGATAGAGGAAAGTGAATATGAGGTTGTATTACATCTAAAGCTTATATGCAAACTCATTTCAAATGCTAAATGTTATGTCATTTTAATTAGATTACTGTTTTTCTCAAAATTTAAGTAGTGGAACTAATGTATGCATAGTAAAACGCTTTAATTAGTGACTTTAATCAAACCATTGTTGAATCTAGAACTAATTGGTTAGTTAACAGAAATACCCAGCAATATAATATAGAAAAGACATGTATTAGACTAAACCCAACTTTGGTGATGTTATGATGCAATCAAGGAAAACACTAATAATGTGAAGGACACAATACAAAATGAGGTAAATTCGATTTATTTATTTATTTATTTTTCTAACGACCTAATTTTTAAAGGTTTTGCATGTAACTACTCACTTTTTTATGATGGGGTTTTTGCATATATATCATTCCGAAAATGCATAATTGCATATATATATATATCCAAAGCATGCATAAAAACCATTGTATTATGTGCATCAAAAACTTGTAAAAAGAGTATATATACAATTATTCACTTTGGGAGGGATATATATGCAATCCTGCCTTTTATATGATAGATAACATTAACCACATGATTGTATGATTCTATTTTTAAAGCCAGAATTAGTATTTTGAATACATATTTTCAGAAATTGGTGATTTGTGTTGAGACTAGTTTGTTCATAGATCTACCATAGAGCATGTGTGTTTAACAGTTTATGGTATTAGTTCTTCGTGGTTAAAAAGGTCAAGTATGTTGAATGAAATGGCACATATATTTGGCATTGACGTTAGATATGATCACGCTTTGATGCAATTTTTCCTTATATGTGTTATGACCAAAAAGATATATAACTGTTTGCATTTCTAAAATATTTATGCTGCATCATTATGTAGACCAAAATTCACATGTCCAACTCTCTAAATTACACTAAATAACTTAAATAATGTGCTATGCTCATAATAAATAACCAATAAGCCCATAGTCATTAACCAGTTGCCTAATTCATAACAGCCCAGTCGAGGATAACATCTAACAAAACTCGCATCTACCCCGGTCTCAACAAACTTATGTCTAGCCCGTTCCAAGCCCAGTAGCCCCTTGCATAGATCAGCCCAATACTGCCTAGTGAAGAACAAACTTACCTCCCTTAGCCAAAAAGCCAAGCAATGTAAAACACTGCCAATACAGAGGCATTAAACTTTCATCTCACGTTAATCATAACACGAAAACAAGTCAACAAATGTGTGTAAATAGTCTCCGATAATTTAAACCTCTCAAGACACTAAAGAAAAGAATGTACAGCAAGACTACACACAGTATAAATACTAGACCTCACCCACAAAAACCATCTTTGATACCAGCTCGGCAATCAGTCGAAACTCGACCATCTTTGATAGTAGCCGATGACATCGTCTTTCCGGCAACAATGAAAGGCATTTAGACTCTTGCCACCCGGACAACCCCCTGTGGGCCATGGTTAACATTTAAATATGTTACCTCTGCATTGGTGTGGCATTTATGCCATAGAAAGGAGCCCATAGTCCAGTTTATAGTCTTCTGTAGAAGAGGATATATGCCTGGTCATGCAAGACTTTGCTTGTGCCAATTGCAGAGACAGATGCATCATCAAAACGGAACCACTGATCACGAGGATAACAAGCATCAGCAGTGTAATGCCCTTTAGAGGCTTCTCTTCCATGGTGTGTTACAGAGGAAATAAGAGCATACTTCCGACCCTGCAAATGTGTGATGTAAACAACTTAAGTATCACCTTAGGAGGATTATGCTGATAATGTAAAGAAGTTGTCTTATGCTATGGTTCAGAATTCACAACTCATCTCTTATTTCTAGGTCCTCTTTGGGCACTTCTTGTTGAGCCGAAAGTAGCAACAATCAATCTTTAATATTAAAATGAAAAATAACGGCTTCAAACTTTACAATTATAGTGGTAAACAAGTTTAATTCGGGTTATACTTTGCCTCTAACGGGTCAAATGAGTAAAACACCGAAATATCGTTATAAATGGAATCATGGCATGTCATATAGGTTGAAAGTGACTACAAATGTATTTAAAATGCATCAGACCCAAACCTTTTATCTCAAAAACTATGTTATCACTCTAATAATATCATTTATGTAAACCAGATTATAAAAGATCGAAATAAAAGAAGACAATTCATTTGCAGGTCGTCAGGTAGGCACAAGTCAACTAACCCGCATTCACCTAAATACAGTCAACTTTAAATTTTGTATTTTCATTCTTTTATTTTTATTTTGTGCCTGTGTGTGTGTGTGTGTGTGTGGTGTGTGGTGTTGTGGTGTGTGTGTGGGTGGGAGGGGGGAGCTTTTTCATGACTTATCAGCTTATTAATATTAGAAAAGGCTGTTACAATCAACCTTAATTCAGAATGAGCTCATGAACTTGAGCTTATGTAAGTCCATAAGCTCAAGTTGATATGCCCATTCCATCAAAAAGGTGACCTTATCCGCGTTTCCAAATCCTTATAAGCCAATAAGCCCATTAAAAAAGCTAATCCAGGCCCTTGTTGATCAGTTACCAACCCAGTTAACCCACCAAGTTTGCCACTTCGAATTGTGTAGAAATAAATGTGGGCATGTAGGATTAGATAGATGCACACACAGATGAAAGAGAACCAAGAGAAGATTGTATGCAAAAGTGGAAATGTAGTATAGAATCAGGAGATGAGCGAAAGTCAGTGGAGATAAAGATTACCTCAGTTGCCGGTGAAACAAGCAAATCACGGTTTAGTACCAGTTCAAGTGGGAAGCGTACAGGTTTGTCCAATTTTGTACTTCCATTGGTTCCATAACCAAATCTCTTCAAGTGCAGTATCATTATCTTTGGAAGGGTTTGTAAGTTCACAGATTTTCTGGCTGTCACCACTCCGGCCTGAAAGTCACAGTATTCATCGTCTTTTAATCAGCAAGCACATATATGGCTAGCAACATTTAATTAAGAACTACCAAAAAGGCATCAAGTTGATAGGTTTTAAGCAACACACACACCTTTCCAGATGCTGTTCGATACTCATCAAGTGTTTCTGGCATAGAATAGAGACGTAAAGCATCCTCAATGGTAGCAACAGCATCATGGGATATATCAAGATGTAGCAAAAGAAACGGTTGAACAAAGGCAGATGCCTTATTCCCTGTTGATAAAAACAATTTAGATGACTATTTTGACTTGAAATCCAGCATCTTATGAATATTTAATTATCTATCCCCAAGATGAAATCTAATAAACCACAAAGAAGAGTTACAACTATCTTGAGACACACAAAGTAGAATAAGTGAACACTTATTTGTCAATTAAAAACCGGTCAAACAGTTTATAGAATGAATGAAACTAGCCTTCCTGTGTTAAGAATATCCTACAATTACTTTTAGTAAGCGTAAATGAGTTCTATAATTGGATGGTATTATTAAAGATACTATTGTAATTATATATTATACTTCAAAAGCTAATAAACACTATATCTGTTTCACTAGTCTAAGCATATGGTTTAGTGAGTTTTATAGTATTTCTTTGTTGCTAATGATCAAAGGTTCCTTTAAATGTATATCCGTGTCAAATGAAGTTATATTCTGTCCAACACCCATCTACAGTGCTATATGTGGGACTTGAGGTCGAAAGTCGTAATCTAGCAACCTGGTATTACATGAATAGCTCTACCACATTCAAATAATAAGAATTTTTAACTAACTCTCACAGAAGTTATGAGGCAATCTACTAATGTATCATCAACTTCAAATCCTTGATATGAATGTGATTTATTTGAGATTATTTGACAACATGGTTAATTTNTCAGGTGCAGTATCATTATCTTTGGAAGCGTTTGTAAGTTCACAGATTTTCTGGCTGTCACCACTCCGGCCTGAAAGTCACAGTATCCATCGTCTTTTAATCAGCAAACACATATATGGCTAGCAACATTTAATTAAGAACTACCAAAAAGGCATCAAGTTGATGGGTTTTAAGCAACACACACACCTTTCCAGATGCTGTTCGATACTCATCAAGTGTTTCTGGCATAGAATAGAGACGTAAAGCATCCTCAATGGTAGCAACAGCATCATGGGATATATCAAGATGTAGCAAAAGAAACGGTTGAACAAAGGCAGATGCCTTATTCCCTGTTGATAAAAACAATTTAGATGACTATTTTGACTTGAAATCCAGCATCTTATGAATATTTAATTATCTATCCCCAAGATGAAATCTAATAAACCACAAAGAAGAGTTACAACTATCTTGGGACACACAAAGTAGAATAAGTGAACACTTATTTGTCAATTAAAAACCGGTCAAACAGTTTATAGAATGAATGAAACTAGCCTTCCTGTGTTAAGAATATCCTACAATTACTTTTAGTAAGCGTAAATGAGTTCTATAATTGGATGCTATTATTAAAGAAACTATTGTAATTATGTATTATACTTCAAAAGCTAATAAACACTATATCTGTTTCACTAGTCTAAGGGTGTGTTTGTTTTTACAAAAAAACGTCTGACTGCCTCTGACGTCTTACCAGTCAGACGCGGTCAGACATGAAGGTCGTTTGTTTTTTTTGTTCGGTTCAGACGTGGTAAGATGTAAAACCTCTTACTCGGTCAGAGGCGGGGATTAGATCTTACTCCCTCTTACTGGACATTAACCTTGCAAAAGATTCGGTTGCCTCCCACCCACTTCAAACACTTCACCCAAAAAAAAAACGAAAAAAAGAAAAGGATCTCAAATTCTTTTTTTTTAATATTGTTCATAAAATCTTTAAAGATTTTCACAAAGAACACATCATCGATCCATAGCAAGAACTTGTTCTTTAAAACAAGATTCAAAGATTTTTTTTTATGGTTGTGGTTCGTTTAAACAAGAAAGAAAAAAAAAATAAAACAAGAAAACCAATAACCTGTTTATGAACATTTTCTTTTGAGGTTTTTGTTGTTCGTGGTTTAGTGGTTGCATTTTGTTTATGTGTGTTTCTTGGAGTCAAGTGAACCAAGACAAGTTTTGGTTTTGGTGACTGCACACATATGTTGTTGCTAGGGTTGAGAGAGTGAAGTGTGATGTTATATATATATGTAGGGTTAGTTATAACTTTTAGGATAATTGAAAAAAGGCCCGTTAGATAGTGTATGGGCTTTACATTTGTTTTGTGTAAAGATAGTTATATTGGGCTATTTACTTATTTAGATAGTTAAATAGGAATATGTATAACTAATAACATTTGTTAATTTGAATTGGGCTCAATTTAGCTACCGAGACATTTTTTTTTCCGAGAGACCGTAAAACGTGTGTCAACCATAACAACGTTTGTTGAAAAAGTGTGAAACTGAAACCATGTTCGAATGTCAAAGTTTTGAAATGACTTATGTTTTATTTTAAGACAATTCGTGTAATAATTTTTTACTATATTAAATTTAAGATATATGTGTATTAAGATAATTTATTTAATGGTTTATTATTGTGTAAAATTTATGATAAAAGTGTTTTGTTTAATGTATACACAAACTAATTATTCATCGTATTACTATAATTTAATATATACTTTAAAAAATAAAGACAATTAAAAACATTCAGACAATTATACAAAAACAAACAACATTATTTCGTTCAGATTCAGACTTTATAACCACATCTTACTAGTAAGATGTGGTAGTCAGATTCAGACTCAAAACATCTTAGTGAAACAAACACACCCTAAGCATATGGTTTAGTGAGTTTTATAGTATTTCTTTGTTGCTAATGATCAAAGGTTCCTTTAAATGTATATCCGTGTCAAATGAAGTTATATTCTGTCCAACACCCATCTACAGTGCTATATGTGGGACTTGAGGTAGTCGTAATCTAGCAACCTGGTATTACATGAATAGCTCTACCACATTCAAATAATAAGAATTTTTTAACAACTTTCACAGAAGTTATGAGGCAGTCTACTAATGTATCATCAACTTCAAATCCTTGATATGAATGTGATTTATTTGAGATTATTTGACAACATGGTTAATGTTATTTATATACTGCAAACTCAATTTAAAAAAATAAATAAATAAATAAATAACTTTCAACTTGCAGTTTCGATAATTTACAAATGATACTATAATACAAATATGTAGTCCTTTCAATGCTCCGTGACACTGGCATTAATCTTGTTTTAGTGCAAGGAAAATCATTTTCTGTTGGGAGACTCATTATATACTTTGTATTTGTAACCATCGATATAACTGTTTTCAAATCTATCTACAATGAAGCATTGTTAGAGGTGTTATAACAACTAGAGTTTCATTATTATGTACACTTCACGTCTGTGAGATAGAAAAAAGGAATCCAAAATACTGACATATCAATAGCTAACGCTTTTTGTCTTTTATAGATAGAGAAAATAATTTATACTGCAAGCAATTATAAATATGTGAAGAGCAACAAGCCAACAATATTCAGCCAAGGCTTGAATAACAATGAGATGTTTTGACAACACAGTCTACCTCCCAGTTTAGAACACCCCAAGTATTTCTTTTTCCAGATTAAGTTATTCCAAAATTCATATTATGATAAACTTTCCTGAAGTTTGGAATTTCTTACAATAGAAAATAAAGAAGTTTTTCCCTTGGACAGCCAATTTCAGAAAACCATTTTTGTCTTAAATGCAAAGGATTCAAACCACAATAACTTAGGCTGCTATGTCTATAAAAAGTTGGAAGTCTAAGACAAAGATGATTCAATAAATGATACTAGACTAACATCATATTCTGAACTAAAAAGGAACCTCGGATTAGCAACAAGAAGGTAAGTGGTTGGTTTCTATCTAGTTCATAACATCTCTTCCTACTAATAGGATTCAGTTAAAATTAGTAACGATGTAGCCATTCACAACAGAAGGGAGCGGTTTCTGACCTTAAACTAAACCTTTACAATATGTTTCTGATGTAAGATTGTGGAGCTAGGGCCATAACATTTTCTTAATAAACCAATTAGGATAATCAAGCTACACCCAAATGAAACAAAATCCTAATAATTGTTAAAATGATGTACCTTAAGAGAAACTGTTACATGCATGTACGTGTGTATCTTATGGTTCGGTTCAAAGAGAGCAGAACCTGATGTTCAACATAGTACATTTATGGAAAACCATCTGTTTCCTATTCATATAGCATAAAAATGATAATGTTGCTGATACAAAACTGGGATTACCTTTCGCTTTCACCACACTTCTCAATTGTCCTCCAAAAATGGCACTCAGCCCTGAAGGAACAAAGTTTTGTGTTCTTGTCACAGCGGATTTGTTCTTAGGACCAACAGTCTCCCAATCATCCTCTTCGACAGATGAAACAAGTGATGAACCATGACCGTTTGCACTTGACGGCTGTCCTTCAAGCTTTAATAATTCATCATGCATCTGATGCATTATAAAACTTAAAAACTCCTGTGCATCTTCTTGCCTAAAACAGAAATAATTTTCATTACAAATCACGAATCAAGACGATAAATTCAACTAACTGATCTGAGTGGGTATTGCAATTACAGTGACTGTTAGCATATCAGTAAAAAGAACAGTTTCAACTCATCGTTGCAGCGGTTTTTATATAAAAAAAGGGCTGCCTCAGTGTACATCACACTAATCACTCAAATAAACTACTTATAGATCCATAATTTCAATTCAGGTAACATGTATATTTTAGAAGGAAAATGTTATAAAGATGATATTAACACGTGCCTGGGCCTTCCTGAGATGCTATTAGGAATATCAGGAGTAAAATTCTTCAGGATTACTTCAAACATGGCTGGGCTGAAGGGCCTGCCAGTTTGCATAGGATTCATGCCCTTTGGGTTTGCACCAACCGGCATCTTGAATTCAGAAATAAATTCCGCAAAGGTAGCTAAAGTCGGATAGCCAGCCTAGATAAAATAATGCAAGACAATCCTTTAGCTACGTACAAAAATTTACATTAATGAACTATCACCACTTGAATATCACATACCTTGTCAACATTATGGGCTTTTAAACCCTGCAAAAGCTGAACTACTGACGTACATGACAAGAGAGCTTGTAGTGTTGCATTAAGAAAACACATGTTCCCAGAGTTAATTAACCCACGAGGTAATAAGCATGTCCCTGAATCCGTTGGAATAGGTCCATCGGTAGTCTTATTCAACTTTTCCTCTTTCATCACACTCGCAAAGGATGGGACATTTTTCGAGGGTATGTGCAATGAAGTAGTATCAACATTTTCAGCCGGTTTTGGCTTCATGTTACCATTACTATGTGGCCCTCCATTTTGTTTTGGATGTAATAAAGCTTCTGCCTTTACATAATTGTTAGCTTCAGTATGGCTACCTTTACCATTCTTCAAAGTACTAGCCGCGTTACCATTAACTATCCCCTTGGAATAGTCAATATTCTTGTAAGATGATTCCCCATTAAAACTACCAAAAGATATCTCGCTTGATATCTTCAACGAATCGACATCCAAAGCTTTCTTCTTCACAATCTTTTCACCATTTTCAGATGGCTTACTAAGCCATGATCTTACTTCATCTTCAGAAAACGATCCAAATAACAGTACCTAAGCAACCACATCAAAATATTACTATCATTTACTCTAATTTCATCTCCTAAAAACCACACAATCCAATAAGCAGCCACATTTTCGATCAAATTTTAGTGACTTTTTAATAACTAATAAAGTTTCAAACAGCAAGTAGGCAAGTAACTATCTGCAATCTAAAGTCGAACTCATTTCTTCCAAAACTTAAAACTGAATTGTACTTTTTTATACATTCCATCACATTTAAGGGGGTATTTGTTAAGCTTATATGTGGGCTTATCAGCTTATTTGATTTCGGCTTATATTTCATAAGGCCCAATTTTCCCGCTTATTTTGAGACTTATGGGCTTATATAAGTTTATCATATCATAATAAACTTATATAAGCCCACAAGACTCAAAATAAGCCGGAAAATTGAGGCTTATGAAATATAAGCCGTAACACAAATAAGCTCATAAGCCACATATAAGCTTCAACAAACACACCCTTACGTATAATATCGGTTCGTTAAGTCCATATACTCATCTATCATCCCAAAACATCGCGATAACTATAATACTTGGTGATCAAAATTTTTAAGATGAAAATTAAGTTTTTGGGTCCTAAACCTAACTAGCAAGTTCCAAAATATTAATTTTCACTAACCCAAAACCAAAAACATACCATTTACAACTATATAGAAAAAGGGTATTAAATAAAATCATCATATATCACAATTAAACAAAATAACCATGGAAATCAACTAAAGGTAATACAAATCACATGGTATAAAGTTGAAAAAAATATTTACCTGAGGAGGGTTTTGATCAGCCATGTTGTGTTGTCAAAGAGGATTTATAAAAGAATGTGAATGAGATGATGATTAGACATGTGATTGCTTGTGATGTGCTGATGATAATCTAACCATCCAAGGTGAAGGCGGCCTGTTATATACTATATGTTTTATGTTTGTGTTTGGTGTTGCTCTGTATTTTGTTTCTATGGTTTTTGGCTTAGGTTTAGGTTTTTTATATTTTCTTTTTCTTTTTCCATTTTTTGTGTTTTTTTTTTTTTTTTTTTTTCAAAAAATTATTTTTTGAAAATATATTAATTTTTTTTCCGAAAATTACACTCTGTAACAGAGGTTGTTTTTTTTTTTTTTTTTTTTTTTTTTTTGTGAGTTTTAAAAAAACTTATAAAATACAAACTTTAGGTCTTCCCTTAGTTTTTTTTAATGGCTGATAGCACCAAAATGTATCCTAGTTGTCACTTATTACTTTAATATGTATCGGACAAATCTTTTTTGCTATTTCTGTGTACTTTATGACCATTTTGCCCCTCATTTTATTAACATAGGAAGCGCAAATGATCATAAAGTACACAAAAATGCCCAAAAAAATCAAGTTTAGTACACATAACAGCAAAAAAAATTGTTCGATACATATAGAAAGAAATGATGACAACTATGATATATTTAGAGGCCATTAGCCCTTTTTTAAAAGTGAGTTTTAAACAAACTTATAAAATACGCACACTTTTAGTCTTCCCTCTAGAACGTGATTTCATTGTTCCATCCATCCGCCATCAACCGTCGCCGTCCGCCGTAGACCATATTGCCCCTTTTTAAACTCCGATTACTTTCATTAAGGTTTAACTCTTCCTTTCAGTTGAGCTTATTTTTCCCCAATTTTCCTCTAATTTGTGCTTCAGTGTTTTGTTGATTGTGACGTATATGTCTTGTTTATCAGTTGATTATAAGTTGTAATGATTTGTTTTGTTGATTGTTGCTAGTTTGGAGTGTATTGTGGTTGAGATATGATACGTTGATTGTTACTAGTTTAGAGTGTTTGCCTTTATGGGAGAACAATGGGCGGCCAAACAAGTAAGTGTGGTAAGTTTAGTGTGTTGTAGGGATGAGCATTTGGACCCGAATCCCGGTATTGAATCGGAACAGCACCGGTACCGTAGCGAAACGGTACCGACTTCTAATACGCGATACGGTACCGGTACCATGAATCGAGCCCAAAAAAATCGGTACCACTAATACGGTACCGGTACCAAAGCGGGAAGTACAAAAAAAATCCGGAAATCTGAGTAGTCATATTTTTTAATTAAATAACTTATCCAAACACTCATTTGCCCTTTCCATGTCAAACAATAGTCATGTAAAACATATAAATAGAAACCAAACGTTCGAAAAACTTATTGTGGCAACTATAGGTCCTTCATAACCCTCCCAAAAATTAATCACAAACCTATGTTAAAAGTTTTGGAACGTTTGTATGTTACGAATATCTTGGTGATGTATTTATTTAAGTGTTGATTGCATTTTGTGCCACGGTCGTGGTTTGGAATCAAATGAAATTGAATTTTTTTTTTCCTATTTTTTGTTGCATTTTCTTAGAATCCTTTTTGGTTTAACAAAAAATGGGAAGAACCGTATAGGTACTGATTTTTCGGTACCGAGTACCGGTGCCGGTTTCGGTTCACGAATCCCGTCCGGTACGGTATCGGTACCCACTTTAATGCTCGAGAAAAAATGGTACCGTCAATTCGGTACGGGTTTGGTACCATTCTGGTACCTTGCTCATCCCTAGTTAGTAGTTTATGAATTTTGTCGCTAAGGATTTCAGATCTATATATGATGGCTGAAATTTTGAGGTTTTGGAGACTTGTAA
>LBNU01027720.1:109071-121571 GCA_014162995.1 Artemisia annua | reverse complement strand
CAAGTCTTCATGAAAACAATCCAATAAGAAATATACTTTGAGTATGTTGTATTTGTTAAAATTTTCTTGTTTCAATAACATCTAGGTGGTCCAGGTTTATATCGACTTTGATACACATGTTATGGAAGAGTTGGAAAAATATTCAGCAAAAAGATTTGTTACTTTGTGGAAAATAAGCTCGTTGAGTATTCGTCTACCAAAATGAAAGTAAATGAAATGTTAGTCTTTTCGGTTGTTAGCCATACAACAAAAAAAAGTTTATCAAACATTATTTTTAGAGATTACAAATTTTGTCCTTTTGGTTTGCATATTTTTTCAACTTTCGTCCTTTAGCTTTAATAATTACATCGTTCGTCCCTGTGATTGTCCATTTTCAACACACCAATCCTTTGACCAAATGGTTGTTAGTGTCTCTTTGTTAAATCTCTGTATATAAAGGCATTTCGTTAATTTCTACATTGTCATCTTCAACCTCCAGTTTACTTTTATAATTTCAAAAACACAAATCCCAACCTATATAAAACACATGTGTGATGGCTATTTTTAGAGGCAAAAAAATCATCCCAAAAACCTATAAAAATGCCACGTGTAAAACCACTACAATTAGAAAGTTTTCATAATTCTTTTGAAATGTAATTTGGGAGAAAAACTAGGGATTCAAGACTCTGTCATAAGCCGATCCAAAAAACTCGGTCATATTTTATTTTCAAATTAATGCTCTATAACATCCATTGCAGAGAAAGCCATCAACAAACACCTAACCAAATCTTAAACCTAATTATGCAACACCCTCTCTTTTTTATAATATTATTCAAACCGATTCATGGTGGTTGATAATCGACCCTGTATTTTATCTTTACTTATCAACCCTAATTATGAAACAACCGCTCCTTTTTGAAAATTGATTCATGGTGGTGGAATGATTTACTAATTAAATTTTGATTCAAGATTTTTTTTTTTTTTTTTTTTTTTTTTTTTTTTATTGATCGTTTTATGGAGATCAAAGCATACAACCAATTTTTTGTTAAATTCAAAATCATCAATCCTACACCACTGCCGATACCACAATCCTACACCACCACCGCCGACGGTATGATCTGACACAACAAGGTTTGTTTTGATTTTGTTTATTGATTTTTTAAGATCTCTATAGGTGATGTTTGTGATTGGTTCTTCAAACTGCACAATGGTTATATCAGTTGTATGAGATTGCTTATTTGAAGTGCTTATAAGGGTTATGGGATTGCTTATTTCAGTTGTTTTTTTATATACATTCTTTTGTGCGTTTTATTTTTCAAAGTTATATGTGAATGCAATGGGCAATATGCTCTATCATATGTTTTATTTATAGTTTTTGTTGAAGAAATACTGCGAGTAAAGAATTGGGAATTTTTTCTATATTAATTTGAAGTTAGTTGTTGTAATCTTTTACTAATATGCGTGTTCTTAAACTTTGATAAATTGTGTTAAGGCTTTTATGAACTTATTGTGATAAAAAGGTATTTTGTGGGAAAAAGAATAGGGCATGTAAATTTACTAAATAGTGTCACATAAACTATATGTACATATATGTATGATAAAGGCATTTTAGAGCAAGGACGTTAGACGAGTCCATATTGTTATTGGTGTGTGGTCGTGTGAGGAAAAATTCATTGTTTGCTTATCGAATTTAGATTAAAGAATCGGTTCATATTATCTATGGAGGACGTAGTTCAGGCACTATATACGGACATTCAAGTGTCTGCCGCTCCGAGTAATTATTCTTCATTTAATCTTGTCCATGTATTTATTTGGAATGCTGGCAGTTAAATTCTCACCAAGCTTTACTGTGCCGCTCACTCTCAAGTACTCACTTCGCTATGGTGAAATCCCCATCAGAAGGATGCATTTTACACACAAAGTAGCTGCAAAAGCTGAGTGAGTGCTTTTGGCGATATTGTAGCTTTCAACACAGAAAATGATGAAGTGAGTAATTTCTATCTTTGTGAATCCATTTCACCAACTGATGTAATACCTAGAAAAGTGATTATAATACGAGAATTGCCGGACCCACGAAAGAACTTTCACAAAACACATCCACAAAATAACTTGTCATTATTTGATTGGTGGATTTGGCAATAGTTCTCTCTCTTATTTTTGTTAAGCCAATCAAACAATGTCAAGTCATTTTGTGGATGTATTTTGTGAAATTTCTTTTGTGGATCTAGCAATTCTCTTATAATACTATATTCTGTCTACTATCTCTTTTGGTATTTATCCCGACTTTGCGTTTCACTTTGTTCTAAGGGCTCTTGCTAAGGATATCCGTGAATTCAGAAGCCCAACAGACGGTGAAACTCGAATGTTATTGACTACTTCAGATAAATGAAAACTTAATAAAGCTTTGTTATTGTTTGTTTCATCGGATCATTTGTCATTACGAAATGCACGCATGCAACTCGTAAATCAACTGAATTCTTTCATATGTAGCTATAATAATCTTCATTGGCTTTCACATTATTAACAATCCTCCCACTTTCATGTCTATAATTCAGGTACTTGTGGGGATCGTGAAATCCCTGACTGCAAAGAATGGATATGAATTTGATTCAAATCAGGAGATATGTCTTAAGTACCAGAGTGTCACTCAGCTTTATATGGGGCTTTTTATTCGACAAGAGGAACGGGAAAAAAATCTTAGTTTTCCACCATAGCCAAATAAATAAAAAGTAATCTCATTAATACCAAATTCAACAGGTACCCGTATTATCAACTCAAAATCATTATCAATGGTCAAAACTGTTGAGTGCAGTTGACCCAAGTCAAGGACCTAAAGTTTCTCAAGTGACATTGCCTTGTGAAACATAGGAGCCATTGACTTCAGTAAGTACCCATTTAGAGCAAGTTTGATGCTATGCATTTTTTGTATGCAAGGCATAGATGATAGATTAACTCAATATGAACATGTATGTTAAGAATCTGTAAACGACACACAATTTGTAGAAATAAGTAAAAGAATGTATGTTATCACAAATTTTGATAAATATTTCCGATGCGATGGCCCTAAAAGTGTATACATGATTGTATCTTGCTATACCCAATTTGGAGTGAGGATCATATGGTGATATGGATCTATGAGGAATTCTGAAAACAGGGCCTATATATCATGCACTTGCACTAATGCTCCCTGAAGCTTCCATCCTTTCCAAAGACTTGACTAAGACTTGATGAAAGCTAATAAGCCACTTTTGCAGCTTCGATACAAACTTCAGTAGTTCAGTTACAAATTGGACCTGCAATTGTTCAGAAGTTAGATATTGGATCTTTTATAGTTATCGAGTACTAACATATAACACTGGATATGATTATGCGTTAGAATAGACTATTTTATAATCATACTTAGTGGTGGTATAAGAAACTAACAATTACATGTCTCATGAACATTGGGTGTCCCTTTTTAGGCTGTTGATTACTTTGTTCATGTTCATTTGTCTGTCTTACATCTAATTTGTCTACAGTATCATAAATATTTAAGTTTGGTGAGAATTCAATATTTGTTATTCAGGAGACAAACAATCATACACTCATTTGTCAATACTTAACGTTCTATGTTATTGCTTTTCTTTGTAGCAATTACTATTCTCTTTGTGGTTGTTTGTTATGTTCTTTTATAGGGTTAGTTATAAGAACTGGATATATTTCAAACTAGTGATATAATTATGTTCTTAAATCATGGTTGAATTTTCTTATTATTAGAAATTTATTGTTTCTTTATGCTCTCTTAAATCATGCAGAGGATAAAACAATTGCAAGCTGATGAAGCTAAGGAGAAAATGCTTCGTTTAAGCATAGAGGCAGGTGGTTGCTCTGGTTTTCAGTACAACTTCGCACCTGAAGAGAAGCCTAACAACGATGACAGGTTTGCTAATTACACACAAGCTACATACATTGGTTCCGTATTGTAACTACAATCTTATAAGGATGTGTTCAAACTTGTGTAGGATTTTTGAGAGGGATGGGGTTAAATTGGTGTTTGACACAATATCATTAGGCTTTGTAAAAGGTGCAACAGTTGATTATATTGAGGAGAAGCCTAACAACGATGACAGGTTTGCTAATTACACACAAGCTACATACATTGGTTCCGTATTGTAACTACAATCTTATAAGGATGTGTTCAAACTTGTGTAGGATTTTTGAGAGGGATGGGGTTAAATTGGTGTTTGACACAATATCATTAGGCTTTGTAAAAGGTGCAACAGTTGATTATATTGAGGAGCTGATACGTTTAGGATTTCAGGTAACTTTTTTCTTCGTTGCCTGCTTTGCAATTTGATTCCTCTGTTAACAAATGTTCGGTTGTTTATTAAGTGAATCCATGGGTACAGTTAGAGGTGGTCGTTTCTACTTTTGAACTTATGACTGGGTCGATTTGAATTTTGTTATATTTCAAACTGCTCAAATTAGGAGACTTAGCAAAAATGGAATGGTTAAAAATATTTCAAAGTCTACTTTCAATGCATATAGCTATCTAAAATTGTTTTATTTAAAGATTAAGATTGAGTTGTGATGACATTGTTTTTGTGATTATAATTAACACATTAACTACTCATTAAATACCAACATGCCTTTCGGTGGTATATAAGGTTTTAATGAAGGTGTTCCATCAAAGCAATTGGTTTTGGGTTTAAGTCCTAACTAGGAAAATCATGTGTGAGCTTGCTGTATATAAGACGGTTCATCAAAAAAAGAAAGATTGTTACAGAATATTAGATTTCGTAAAAAAATGGGCAAAAAGTGTTTGTAGGTAAACCGGTCCTTGCCAGGCCTGTTTTGACCCATACTAAAGATGATCCATTTAAAACCCGAACTCATTTGACCAGTATTAACATCACATCCCACTATTTTATTTCCCTGATGAGAAATAATTGAATCATGAGGATGGAGAATGTTTTTTAATCACACATTATTTTACACATAGGAATTGTGGTCAATTTCATGGTAAGGCAGGAAGACGCCGAGAGAATATGCAAAATCTTCCTGATTCCTTGCAATGTGTTAGGATAAAGAAACTAACTAACTTAATGAGGTTTGTCTCCCTAATTTGAGCATGCACACATTTAAAGGATTACCTTTTAATCTATGCTTTAACTTACAAAGTTACACATACCCTGTGAACGTGGACCTTGTGAAACATCCGATCATGATAAATGACCAAAGTTATTTTTTTAGGTGCAAACTTATGTCCACTATATCAAAGAAGACATTAGTTTGGTCAAGAGGCATATGATCGACTTATATAGAGCTAAAGATAGGTATATGGCGAAAATGAGGACGCATGGTAGTGAAGTACCGGGATCAATATCTTGGTCTTCCTTATCAATATTCAATAGAGAAAGACGATAGTGACAAGTTGTGAGATCCCTCACTTTCGGGTTAGTCCACATCTTTTACACCCTAAGCTATTCAATATCATGTTTTACTCTCCGACCTCTAATCTAGAAAACATAAAACGTATGCCCAGGAGAAGTCTAAGTTTCATCCGAATTTTAACCCTATTAAGTTAAACGTATGATTTCATTCTTTTAGGGAGTTTGAATTAGCCTTATATGTTGGAGTCATATAGTAATCATATGATACAAATTAATGTATAAGTAAAAATCTCTAACCTAAGTATATTAAACGTGAAATTAAATAGGAATGTACACTTTATGAAAGGCTGAAAAGTATGTTGTCTAGATATTAGATACCACACGTCTACATGGTTGCTAAGGGGCCAAATACATTTAAAAATACTCATAACTTTACCTATGAAATAATCAGATATCATTTGATAAATCTTGGAATGAAATGGTCATCAAACCTCTCCCTGGAATTCGGCCACTTCCCCTATATTTCTCCTCATTCTACTTCAACCGTATACCAATTCTTTCATCACACACAAAATCCTAAAAACAAACACATACATAGACGGCAGCCTATTTCTTTCTTTAAAAAGTTCAAGAAGGTACGGCGGTATAGCTTGGTGTGATCGCGAGGGTGATCGTGGTAACTTGGTGTGATCGCGGGGTTATTCGTTTGGTTGTTCGTGTGGTTTTGTTTGAGGGTTTTTGTTTCGTTCGAATAAGATTTCTAATTTTTGGATCCTTGTTTCATTCTTCAATCCGACCCAAAGGTATCACTTATATTTATCCTTGTTTTTTTTTTTTGCTCGACATGTGAACTAGATAAACGTTATAACATGGAAAACTAAACTAATCTTTGATCATTTATTTTAAATACTCGAATGAAATGTATATATATTGTCACCTGAAATGATGACCACAATCGCATGAAATGATAATCACATGTGTCGATCTTGAGTTCCTTTTGGCTTTTCAAATCTGTTACATGCATGATTGATTGGACCTATATTTTTCTTCATGTTAAAATCTGGAAAAAGTTAATCTAATCGAAATTTTTGCATGCGTGTGTCATGGGGAATTTTTAACAGGAGTAATGTGTTTTGTGAGTGAGTGTATGTTAACGAGAAAGCATGCATGCATACTAAGTATATAACTGTGTGATCTCGTGTGTGTGTATCGAGTCTTTGAGTCGTAACATGTTCATTTAAAACATGATAACTAAACTGAATAAAGAGGGCTAAGAGTTGTGGTTTTTGTTTGGTAAACGCAAGTTGTGTGATTAATGTTGTGTCGTTGTTGTGTCTTCAGCCCTTGTCGACCCTAATAAACTCAATCAGAAAACGCACCTAAGAAATCTTTGAACCTGGTTTTATACGCATAGGAGCACATGTTATTTTTAAGGCTCGCATTTGGTTTAAAAAAAAAAGTGGATCTTTAGTCTCGTTAAACTGAACTTGGAAACTGCATGAATTCATAAGAAGTATAAGTCTATATGTCTATTCTATGTTTTTTATATATGAACATGTATAATGCTTATGAATTGGATAAGTCTACAACAAATATGTATAGACAGTTTGTAATCAGATAAAAAAAAATAAGTTTAGTAGGTCATTTAGTCTCATTTTATTGGTCACCTAAAATCATACAAACAAACATACATTTATACACTTATATCTGCACTTTATTATACGAAGCATGAGATTAAATATAAAGTAATAACAGATTGAGTTTATTTACATGGAATAGGGTGTGTGTACGTGTGATTCTTTGTACTCGTTAAGTGATGTTTATGTGAATTATACGAAATGTGTGAGTGTATGTGTGTATGATCAGACTTGTGTAGAGTCAAGTGTGGGAATTGTTTTGGTCTAATATTGCATGAATATGTCTCGTGGTTGTGGCTGTAAAAGGGTAAGTCTATGCGTGAGTTTTTGCTTTTGTGATTGCATGCGTGGCTTGTTAAGGTATTGTTAGATTTTGTGGGTGAGTGTGTTTGTTTCAAACTTAATTAATCCGTAACGAGTCTAAAATATTTATTAAAATATTTATTAACCCTCAGTTTAACCATGTTTAAATAAAAAAAAAATAAATAAATAAATAAAAAATACTTATAGTTAATAAATTAGTAAAAGCTTTAAAGTATAATAAAACTTAATAATGGATTATTAAGTAATGAGCGATACCTAAATTGTGTAGATCTACCGAAGGAAGAGTAGCCGAGATTCTGTTGTTTATTTTCTTGTGATTCGTTGGGATTTGGCAATTGTCTTTCTGGTTGCAAGGTGAGTTTTCGTGGCCCCACTTTACTTATGTTTTCCTTGGGGGAGAATGATACTCAAATCTATTTTATGCTATGCTCAACCTTTCATTTATTGGACAAGTTATGTGCTTATAACTATGCTAGATGCCTTAGTAGTGATATCTGTGTGTTCATATGTCATGGATTGATTTCCACTTGACGGACTACTGTGTGTTCATATGTCATGGATTGATTTCCACTTGACAAACTACTGTGTGTTCTGACTCATGTATTAGCTCCAGCTGGTAGGCTTGCATGTTATGCTCATATTTCGGAGATGAAGGGGGGATGATGGTTATATGGGAGGATTCATGTTGTGCTACTTGCCCTATGTTATTTTTATTATTTGCACATTTGTCCTAAACACTTATGCATGGCAAACTATGTTTACTTTAAACCCACGAACTCACCAACATTATGTTGACATTTTCGAGTATCATTTTCAGGTGAAGAGAATAAGACTGCTTAAGGAGTTGATTACTTTCATGGTTTAGCAAGAGACCTTAGGCTTTTTATCATTATGGATTTCTTTTATGGACTTCGCGACTTTGTTTCTAGTATTGGATATCATGACTATGTATGGTGTATTCTTACCCGTTTTGGGAAGACTCTTTGATTTTATATGATTATATTGTTATGTTTCGACTATCCTCGACACAAGTTCCATGCTTGTTCAGGAGTCGTCATGACATTTGGTTGTTTGTTCACTTAGTGTATTCTCTATTGTTATTACCATGTGTTATGACGATTCCATTTTCGTTACACCTCGAATTTCCGCCTTTGCGGGGTGTGACACAAGTTATATGCTAAGTTGAAGTGAAAAGATAAAGCTACACGTTTTGTTGTGGAGAGTTGTTGTGATGTTCAGTCTGGTCGTGACCCGAGCCCGAAATTGCCTTGGCTGAACTCTCTTAGTTTTTGTCATACTTGTAAGAGGAATCTTGGAAATGGGTGTGACACTTTCATGTATCGTTTTGTCAAAGCTTGACTTTCATGTTTAATTTGCATAAGTTAAAGTTAAGAGATAAAGCTACGCCTTTGTGTTTTAGTGATTATTTGTGTATACTTTATAGCGAAACTGTGAAAAATGCTTATAGCTATGATCATTTAGAAGTCAAGTAAGTGGTTTGATAGTAGATGGAAATGTGTAATATAAGTGAGTTGGAGAAAACAATCCGCAAGTGAGATGTATGATTGAGTGAGATGTATGATTGATAAATTCTTGATTACATTGTCGTTCAAAAAAGTTTCATTGTTGTCGAAGTCATGCCGTTTGATCGTGGTTACCTTTTCGAATAAATCAATGTTTTCAATATTATTGTTTATTGTCTTATTTTTATATGCCTTCATTTTTTATGTTTCATTGACAGTATAAACTTGCAATAGAGTGCTTTCATTTGGATTTTTCTTTTTATCACAAATTAAATATTTATAAATATGAACATTACATACCGTCTATTATTAGAATGCTTATCATATTAACTACTTTTGCTAATCAATTATAAATAATAAACAAGATATCACATGAAGCTAGCCCGCCCATCGGGCGGGTCTTGAAGCTAGTAAATGTATACATCTTCAACATCGAATATCTTTTAAAAATTTTCATGTTTCTTTATGTAAACTTCAACAAAACATCTCACTATAATGAAGCACAAACAAATTATTTGTAGAATAACACAATATTTTTATATGTATGCTCAAATAAAGGTTAACTTTTTACAAATATTGATAAATTGATATGTTTTAATTCATTTTATCAAATGAAGGTTATATGTTCACCAACTATTAACCTCCTTTTTTTTTTCTCTTGGATGTTGGCCTCTGTTTAAATTTAGTTTTAATGAGGTATTCGTTGTTTAAGGATTTGCTAGTGAAATCTTTTAATGCTTCCTCGTATGGTCTTTTTACATATTCATATATGTTCTCTATATTGTGACCTCAATCAAGCATGAGTTAACGATATAAACATTTAAGATTTTTTTTCCTAAATTAACATGGTTCACATTATCAAATTGCAAAAATAAACACCCAACACCAAGGACAAGACTTCCAAATGAACGATTGAACATTCTAAGTTATTTTGAACTTATGTCTTTTTACATATTCATATATGTTCTCTATACCATCCGTACGTCCAGTTGCGAATCCACGACACCGATACTATTACTAAGTATAATCCTTTTGGTGGATTATAAACCGTTACAACTTCACTCCACCGATATGCACAAAGATCGACTCTCACTAAGAAGAGCTACTCCAATGGTATTCCACCCTCGGAAACCACCCAAAAGAATCTCGGGATCAACTTAACTTCTAAGAGCACTATGACTTCCCACCGGAAGTATCAAATCCCAAACTAGATCTCCAACGATCTAGGCTTGACGATCAAGGTACAAGACTTCCAAAACTAGATCTCCGATTATCTAGGCTTGACTACCAAGGTACAAGACTTCCAAAACTAAGTCTTCAACGAGCTAGGCTTGATCACCAAGATACAAGACTTCCTTTAGGCTAGTAGGCAAGGGCATGAAACCTTCACCAAATGGACCCACCCCACGCTTGATCCTCCTTGCCTACCAATCTCCTTCACGCACTAGACACTTTTTCCAAGTACAAATTTGGTGGTCTGACCACCTTTTACTTTTTCTTATTAATCGGGACCCACGTACAAAGCAATATCTATACGTTTACTTTTTAATTCATACCTTTTACTTTTTCTTAATTCATAACTTTTACTTTTTAATTCATACCCTTTACAAATTTAGTGGTCTGACCTGGGCATTGTTTTTCATCCACTCGGTATTTTTCTTATAGGAAATGGATATTATTTGTTATTTAAGTTTGCAAGTCGTGGATAACCTTTAGATATTATTTGTTATCAAAGTTTAAATTTGATAATTTTGTTAAACTTTTATGTTTTAAAAACATGCGTAGATTGTTAATTTGTTATTATACATCAGATTCTAATAAATATGTCAACTCCAAATAATTTGATATTGTAAATATAAGAGTGTCTATTTTCGTCGTTTAACATTTTAAGTTATGAGATAATCTAATAAAACTTTATGTTTTTAATTGTGTAAGTATTATAAAAAAATGAGAGTTAAGGTGAAAAAACATATCCCTTGCCCACTAATTGGTGAAGAGTGATAAAGGGGAGTGAGAGGAGAAAGAAAGCTGACGTGACGCTGATGTGTATGGTGAAAAAATAGAAGCCTTGCCTACTAGCCTTAGGCTAAAGGGAGTGGTCACCACCCCCTCACCATCCACATCAGCTCCACCTCAGCTTTCTCTCTCCTCTCACTTCCCCTCACTCCTTTTCACATTTTACTCGTTTTGGTCACC
The DNA here is from genome assembly GCA_014162995.1 of Artemisia annua. Lineage (NCBI taxonomy): Eukaryota > Viridiplantae > Streptophyta > Magnoliopsida > Asterales > Asteraceae > Artemisia > Artemisia annua. The sequence continues at coordinate 110,540 of LBNU01027720.1, read as the reverse complement.
TTCTACCCACCTTTCATTAAAATACCTACTTTATATAAATATAACCCACCAAATATCCCACACACTTTTTAACATCTTCCGCACACACTCACAAAACAAATATAAAATATTTACTTTTGGAACTGGGCCCAACAATGTTTTCACATTTACTATGGTGACCAGCTCACCATACTTTTGGAATTTGACTGTGACCTTGGGCTTCCGTTTTATTGGGCCACGAGTGACTTGAGGTGACACCGGGTGGTGTTACGCCCACTCTGGTTAGCCTTACAACCAAATCTAATGAATAAGAGTTGTATGTTCAAATCAAATTGATGCGTGGTTTTGTGACCTTACAACAGGTTTTACCTCTCAAGGGATCTCAAGAGGCTTACAACCCCACCAGGCAGTGTACCTGACCGATGTAGTATAGGATAGTGGTAAGTACGGGGGATTGATCATTCTCTCATAGGGAATAGTGTTCGTTAGGATAGAAAAGCTAATCTAATAGGTCTAAAGGTGGAAGGAAGATTCTTTTTGTATTTGATGCGCGTGGATTGCAACACGCACTACGTTTTACCTCTCGAGAGATCTCGAGAAGCTTGCAATCCCCACCAGGCAGTGTACCTGACCGATGTAGTATAGTGAAGTGGCAAGTACCGGGGGATTGATCGTTCTCTCACAGGGAATAGTGTTCGTTAGGTTAAAAACTACTCTAATAATCTAGGTCTAAGGGTGGAGGAAGATTCGTTATGTATTTTATTTTTATGTAAAGCATGTAAATCTCTGTTTGAGGATAGGCGGAATTAGTGCTAGTCAACTAACCCAAGGTTATACTACTTCTAAATACTTATATTTTTGTATTTTTTTGTTTTAGAGAAATCAGTGGTGGGAGAATAGTGTTTACTTAATTCATTACTCCCTAACTATCTTTTATCATGTGAACTAGTATGTTGAGTTTGCTTGGATGACGGGTTATTCCTAACAAGTCGTTAGGAGGCGTTCAATTCCCTAACTCTATAAGTTCCTACCTCACTCTATGACGATACGTCAAGCACCATCATGAGCTCACCGATAGCAACTATGCATGAAATACTACCGTTAAAACCAATAAACGCACATATGATTCACGTTTCTAAATACGTTCAAGCATGTTACCATATAGGAGATAGCCAGTTTTCCTTAGTCTAACGTAGATGAAAACATTCATCCAAAATACAATCACAACATACACATCACATGATAACATATAAGTTAGGTTTCATTAGATCTAAGCAAACACAAAGTAAATTAGCCAAGCATATTAAAAGAAAGACTAAGTACAAGAATAAATCACACAAACACATAGACATATTGTATGAATAAAGACTTATCTTCAATTGGACATGCAAGTTGAAGGGTTGGATACCCCCCAAGGTCTGTAAACTCGTACTAGGGGTTTTGTCCCAAGTTCCCACCTCTAAAATTCCTCTCAAATAAAAGAAAAACGT
>LBNU01027720.1:84816-104830 GCA_014162995.1 Artemisia annua | reverse complement strand
ATCTTTAAGGTCTTTTGAGTTTTTGTTGTTTTCCGCACTTTTTCACTCCGAAAACGCCCGAAAATGCTTCTTTTGTGATTTTCCCTTCAAAAGTACCTAAAATGAGAAAAGAAACGACTTTGGGTGAAATCCAAACCAAAAACATACGAATTAGGACTCAAACCGACCCCTAAAAACGTAACATTTTTCGTCTCATCAGTATTTTTATATTTTTATGAAAGCAGGTAAAATCTCGGTTTTTAGAGGAAGGGCGGAATTAGTTGCTAGTCAACTAATCCAAGTTTACTACTTATGCAAATGAAAATAAAATATCTAAAACTATTGTGGTTGTGAAAACAATATGGAGAAAATTGTGTTTACTTAGATTTCATTACTCCCTAACTATCTTTTACCGGTTAATTGATATGTATGTTACTTGTGTGGATGAAGGGTGTATTCCTAATAACTCATGGAGTGGCATACATATCTCTCAAATTCTATGAGCTCTTATCTCCTCCTATGCCATGCACGGCACAACCATAGGGATTGTAAACAGTGGCTCATGCGTTAAATACTACCTTAATAGCCTAGTATGCCTCAACTACATGTTTCCCAAGACGTTCAAGCACGTTACCATAAAGGAGGTTGGCCAGTTTTCTTGAGCCTAACATCGATGAAACAATCATCCCAACAAACAACAACACACACCAATTAACCAATAATTAATGGTTATGTTTCATTAGATCTAAGCAAACACTAGAGAATTTAGCTACACATGTTAATTGAAAGACAAGCAAGATAGATAGTTAACCAACACATAGACATGATGATTAAATTAAAGTGAAGACTTATCTTTAATTAAACACGAGGGTTCCAAGGGTTGGAAACCCTAAAAGTGACTGAAAATTCGTCTTACGGTTTTGCCCTAAAAGTTCTCCACAAAGTTCCACCCTTAATAAATGAAAAATAGAAAACTATATATATATTATACACTCTGACGGCGTCAGGTTATGGGTTCTGACGCCGTCAGCTCGCCGCCATTAAGTTTCTCGGATGGCCTAGATCTACTTCTGACGCCGTCACCCTTTATTGCCTTCTGGGCCGTCACTCTTTAAGTTTACTCCTGACGGCCTACACTTCCTAACACCTGACGGCGTCAGGTGTTAAATCTCAAAATCTTTCTGGCCCGTCATTTGATAATTGATTTCCACTCTTTTGTCATCCTTGCTGACGGCGTCACCTTGTGACTTCTGACGCCGTCAGGTTGTAATTTCCAACTTCTTTGAGACTTTGTCGTTTTCTTCACTTTTATGCTCCAAAAACGTCCGAATATGCATGTTTTCCAGAATTCCTCTCAAAAGTACCTAAAATGACAAAAGGAACGATTTAGGGCAATATTTGATCACATTTATACGAATTAGGGCTTAAATGACCCCCTAAAAGCGTAACACTTTTCGTCTCATCAAATACCCTTACACTTGAGATTTGCTTGTCCTCAAGCAAATGAGCTTTTATTCCAATAAAAATATGAGTTAGGGGTCATTTAACACAAATATAAAAGTAATTACAACAAATAGTTATTAGACCCTAATCATAACAAGCATGGAAATCATACAATAGCACCTCACAAATAGTGTTTGGATTCTCACATCTCTCAAATGTCATAAAGTTTAAATCTCATAAATGGAAACGGAAAATAACACTCACTACCTGTCATAGCAAATAAATTACCATAGGCTTGGGAAAGGATCAATTAATCCTCCACTAGGCGTAAGCACCTAAGATAAACTATCAAAGAGGTCTTTCCAAAGGGTTGTAACGTAAGGTGTAGGGATATGATAACACGGTTTGGTTGGAATATAGGATATTTTAGTGGTGGCGAGTTAATTATCATGATCAAATACATGCACTCTACATCGTTGCTTAAGTCAAGACTCGACTCAATCTTAGTCTAAAAATGAAATAACAAAAACTAAAAAGAACATAAAAGGAAACGGGATGGTAGTCCGTATGTTTTTCTTCTTTCTTTTTCATATTTTTTTGTATTTTTCTTGATTTTTTGATTTTTTTTCATACACTCTTGCCCTACTATCCAAAATAATACATCATAGGGGATTTGCATTCCCCTTACACTTGAATCTTTACATAACTTTACAATTACTATTCTAATGACTCGAGTTAAGATAATCGAAAAACTTGGAGTACTTTTAAAATGTTTAGCACATATGGGGGTAATAATGTTGCTCTTCCCCATTACTCCATTACACTAGTACTTTACCCATGAGTCCAATCGTCCCATAACAATATGTACAAGGATATGACTTAACTTAACAACCATCTAATTGACCGGATAATTAACTAAGGGTTTAACAGATGTTTTCACAATAATGCACCAAAGGTGGGTGCATACAAGGTAGGCTAAGGCGATTTGGGTGTACATTTAGTGGGGTGTAAACAAATTCTCACTTTGAGTAAGATGCTCAAAGGTCGAAATGAAAGGATAGGCTCGGAGGGGGTATCGTGTACCAAAAGTGGATACAACGCAAAGGGTGTGGGAAAATTACTTGACCAATGAAGTCAATGTAATTATAACAAATATACGGGTGTAAAACAATGGGTAAATCCTAATGCCTCTTATCATGTAGTAAATCTTAACTATACGAATGTAGTCTCACTTGTGGATTTGAGATGGTCCTAACGCAAGTTCTAGAATCTAAATACTACCGGTACTCACATCATAGCACCAAAGATGGATGCTTTTCCTACCAATTCTAGGGGCGAACCTCACATATTTGGGGTGGAAAATTTTTTAGTGGTACGGTTTTGTGCTAGTCATACAATTTCCTATCCATGAGACGCTCATTAAGATCAAGGTTTCACTTCTAAATGTTGTAAAAAATTTTAAATTGGCGCTAAAATTGCCCTAACAAATATTTCTCTTGGTTTTATTACAAATTTACTATCAAACAAAGCAAAACATCAAGCGTAAGTATATTCTCAACGGTGCTTTCATTTACCCCCCTTACACTTAAACCGAACATTGTCCCCAATGTTCAAATAAAAGACGTAAAAGTAAATAAGATGAAAGAATGAAATCAAATACTCCCCTGAATCGTTTGTTGTGGATAGTGATGTAACATGGTTAGATCTTCTTCCAAGATAGACGAACGTTCAAAGCTTCCCTTCCGAAATAATAAACGTCTTCTTGTCCAAAATAACCTGTTAACCTGAAAAAGATAAAGGCCAACCTCGCGTAAAATCGGCGGTAAAATCTACATAATAAGATATAATGCTTGTGGAATGAATATTTTGCAGAATTCCTGGAGATTATAAGTTAAAGAATTGACAAAACTTTTTAGGTTTCCGGAAAAATACAAAACTTTCAAAAATTGCAGAAAATTATAGCCTGACGCCGTCAGGTGTTAACCCTGACGCCGTCAGAAAGTTCTGACAGAATTCTCATGTTAAGCTTCCGGGAAAAATTCTGGAAAAACTAGATCTTACTTCCTGGAATTCCTGCAAAAATTCATTATGACTCGATACAAGCATTTGACTCAAACAAGTACTAATATGTATGCTAATTTCATTGTTATGATTCATGTTCATTCGTTCTATATAAACCGATTTAGATTTCCCTTACACTTAGCTTTTGCAAAATACCTTTATATGTAGTTAAGACGAAGTTAAAAACAAAATAAAGCATTTTCACAATTTAGTTTGAAGCATGAATCAATAACAAGAAATATAACTTACATACGGAAACAAATAAAATCAAATAAACACACAAAAACACACAAAACATGGGTTGCCTCCCAAGAAGCGCTTTTCTTTATTAACGAGTCTTGTAGCTAGACTCAAAGTCACCGTACGTTACGTGACTTCGTCGTTGGTCTCGGTTCCTAAGTCATCCTCTTTTCCGGTTTTGTATTCGGGCCCTAAGTTCAAACAATCCTTATAGAAACCGAAAATCCTTTTCATGACATAGTCTACTCCCCTACGTCTATCCTCATCATTCCTATAGTAAACCGCTTGTTTGAGCTCCTTCTCAACGTTTGACAAGTGTTGGTATTGCTCTATCTTATACGGCATTTGGTAGTTCACCTCATCGGTCTCATCCTTAAATGTGACTATCCCTAAGGAAGGTTCATGAGTCATTCTAGAGACCTCGATAAATGGTTTGCCTAAGACTACTTGGGTCACACTTGCATCGATTATTGGGCGGATATCTTCTACAATCACAAAGTCGGTGACATAGGTAAAGTTTCCTACATAAACCGGTAATCCTTTAACTCTTCCCGTGAAGTTACTAATCCATCCCTTATCGGGAAACACTCTATACCCTAGTTGACTTTTCATTATCAAATTGTATTGAGCTCTAGTCATGATGTTAATGGGTGATCTAGGGTCAATGTACGCTTTCCAAATATGCAAATGCCCGATGTTGCATGGTATGTTGAGATTAGATGGATCGCCCACCTTGAAAATTGGGTTACCTAGGATGTATGGGGTCTCGGAGTCATCGAATAGATTCTTATGATATGCTCGCTCTTCCTTAGTGGGTAACCTATTGAAGTAATCCTCCTCCTCTACTTCTTCTATTTCGCTAACCTTAGCCTTCCTATCATCCTCTAATTCCTTACTCTCATCCTTTGATTCACTATCATTCTCACTCCTATCAATTGGTCTAATGGTCACAACGTTTACGAAGTGGACATGTTTGGATGAAGAGGGGTCCTTGATTTGTGGTTCGCTATTGGTGTTTCTAGCGTCCTTTTGTGGGGGTGATAGCACTTGGTTGTTGAGGGCTTTCAACAAGTTGTCAATTTTATTGGTCATCTCTACTTGTTGTTGATTGAATTCGGATGTGAATTTAGCTATGCGAGCTTCTTGAGATGCCATAAAATTGGACATCAATCCTTCAAAGTTGTTGGTACTACCATAGTTGTTGGAAGGATTGTTGTTGAAGGTACGGTTTGAGGAATTACCGTTGGGTTGAAACCGGTTAGGTGGGTTGGAAGAATTGTTTTGGGGTGCGTTTTGGTTTGACTTCCACCTAAGGTTGGGGTGATTTTTCCATGAGGGGTTGTATGAATCTCCATAAGGGTTTGGCTCGGGTTTGAAAGTGTACCACTTATCTCCCGCTCCGTCGGTACGCGTGGATGCGTAGTCCGCAAAAGCTTGTTCGGGGAGTTCCATGCAATCACGAGTGTCGTGGGGACCACTACATAATTCGCACGAAGAAGTGATTTTGTTCACTTGGCTTGAAGGTTTAGGAGCTTCGTAGGATTTCATGAGAAACTTGACTTGGTCTTCAAGTTCTATGATCCTACGGTCGGAAGTGCTTGAATTATTCGAAGGCAAAGATATTGCCTTGACCGTTTTATTCAAATCACGGGGATCATTCCAACTTTCGTTGTCATATAGAGCAAGATCTTCTAGGAGATCCCATGATTGTTCCGCACTTAGATCACGTAGCTTGCCACCGGCCGCTTGGTCAATGGTTTGCCTCGTGTGGAGATTGATGTGGTCATAGAAGATTTGGACTTGGAGCCAAAGGTCTATGCCATGATGAGGGACTTTTTGGAGTAAGTCCTTGAATCGAGTCCATGCCTCGTAGAGGGTTTCGCCTTGGCGTTGTTGGAACGCCAAGATATCATTCCTTAGCTTGGTAGTTCTCCCCGGTGGGAAAAATTGAGCAAGGAAACGAGTTGTGAGATCGTCCCAAGAGGTGATGGATCCTGCGGGAAGTCGCTCAAGCCATTGACTAGCTTGGTCCCGTAGAGAGAATTGGAAGAGACGCAATCGGGTCGTCTCTCGAGTTGCAACATCAAGGTCTATGGAATCTACGATTTTGAGGAAATCCTTGAGATGTTGGTTTGGATCTTCGGAACGAAGTCCATGGAATGCGCATCCGCTTTGCACCAACCGGATGGTGTCGGATCGCAAGGGAGTGACATTGGCTCCTTGAGTGAGCTCAATGGTGTTTCGATAGCCAAGGTGGCTAGGTCGGGAATACTCTCCTAAGGTGCGGGGTCTAGGAGGTTGGTTTGGTTGTGGTGGGTGGTTTGGTTGAATTAGGTTGTTGGGATCAAGGATGTTACCACCTTCCATGATGGCGGATGGTAAAGATTACGAACAAAAACACGAAGAAAAAGATAGACTAAAGAAAATCCTAGAAAAAGAAAATAAAAATCTCACTAGAAAGGAATCTAGTGAGTAGACCTAAAGAAATAAAAATTCTACCTAAACAATAACTATTCCCCGGCAGCGGCGCCAAAAACTTGATGCGTGGTTTTGTGACCTTACAACAGGTTTTACCTCTCGAGGGATCTCAAGAGGCTTACAACCCCACCAGGCAGTGTACCTGACCGATGTAGTATAGGATAGTGGTAAGTACGGGGGATTGATCGTTCTCTCACAGGGAATAGTGTTCGTTAGGATAGAAAAGCTACTCTAATAGGTCTAAGGGTGGAAGGAAGATTCTTTTTGTATTTTTATATTTTTTTGAAAGCAATTAAAATCTCGGTTTTTAGAGGAAGGGCGGAATTAGTTGCTAGTCAACTAACCCAAGTTTACTACTTATGCAAATTAAAATAAAATAAATATCTAAACTATTGTGGTTGTGAAAACAATATGGAGAAAATTGTGTTTACTTAGATTTCATTACTCCCTAACTATCTTTTACCGGTTAATTGATATGTGTGTTACTTGTGTGGATGAAGGGTGTATTCCTAATAACTCATGGAGTGGCATACATATCTCTCCAATTCTATGAGCTCTTATCTCGCCCTATGCCATGCACGGCACAACCATAGGGGTTGTAAACAGTGGCTCATGCGTTAAATACTACCTTAATAGCCTAGTATGCCTTGGCTACATGTTTCCCAAGACGTTCAAGCACGTTACCATAAAGGAGGTTGGCCAGTTTTCTTGAGCCTAACATTGATGGAACAATCATCCCAACAAACAACAACACACACCAATCAACCAATAATTAATAGTTAGGTTTCATTAGATCTAAGCAAACACTAGAGAATTTAGCTACACATGTTAATTAAAAGACAAGCAAAAGAGATAATCAACCAACACATAGACATATTGATTGAATTAAAGTGAAGACTTATCTTTAATTAAGCATGAGGGTTCCAAGGGTTGGAAACCCTAAAAAGTACAGAAAATTCGTCTTTAGGGTTTGCCCTAAAAGTTCTCCACAAAGTTCCACACTAATGAATGAAAATTAGAAAACTATATATAGATTTTACACTCTGACGGCGTCAGGTTATAAGGGCTGACGCCGTCAGCTCGCCGCCATTAGGTTTCTCGGATGGCCTAGATCCACTTCTGACGCCGTCACCTTATAAAACCTTCTGGGCCGTCACTCTTTAACTTTACTCCTGACGGCCTACTTTTCCTAACACCTGACGGCGTCAGGTGTTAAATCCAAAATTTCCTCTGGCCCGTCATTTGATAATTGGTTTCCACTCTTTTGTCAAGGCTTTCTGACGGCGTCACCTTGTGACTTCTGACGCCGTCAGGTTGTAAATCTTCATCTTTTGAGACTTTGTCGTTTTCTTCACTTTTATGCTCCAAAAACGTCCGAATATGCATGTTTTCCAGAATTCCTCTCAAAAGTACCTAAAATGACAAAAGGAACGATTTAGGGCAATATTTGATCACATTTATACGAATTAGGGCTTAAATGACCCCCTAAAAGCGTAACACTTTTCGTCTCATCAAATACCCTTACACTTGGGATTTGCTTGTCCTCAAGCAAATGAGCTTTTATTCCAATCAAAATATGAGTTAGGGGTCATTTAACACGAATATAAAAGTAATTACAACAAATAGTTATTAGACCCTAATCATAACAAGCACGGAAATCATACACTAGCACCTCACAAATAGTGTTTGGATTCTCACATCTCTCAAATGTCATAAAGTTTATATCTCATAAATGGAAACGGAAAATAACACTCACTACCTGTCATAGCAAATAGATTACCATAGGCTTGGGAAAGGATCAATTACTCCTCCACTAGGCGTAAGCACCTAAGATAAACTATCAAAGAGGGCTTTATAAAGGGTTGTAACGTAAGGTGTAGGGATATGATAACACGGTTTGGTTGGAATAAAGGGTATTTTAGTGGTGGCGAGTTAATTATCATGATCAAATACATGCACTCTACATCGTTGCTTAAGTCAAGACTCGACTCAATCTTAGTCTAAAAATGAAATAACAAAAACTAAAAAGGAACATAAAAGGAAACGGGATGGTAGTCCGTATGTTTTTCTTCTTTCTTTTTCATATTTTTTTTTTTTTTTCTTGATTTTTCGATTTTTTTTTTCATACACTCTTGCCCTACCATCCAAAATAATACATCATAGGGGATTTGCATTCCCCTTACACTTGAATCTTTACATAACTTTACAATCACTATTCTAATGACTCGAATTAAGATAATCGAAAAACTTGGAGTACTTTTAAAATATTTAGCACGTATGGGGGTAATAATGTTGTTCTTCCCCATTACTTCATTACACTAGTACTTTACCCATGAGTCCCAATCGTCCCAAAACAATATGTACAAGGATATGACTTAACTTAGCAACCATGTAATTGACCGGATAATTAACTAAGGGTTTAACAAATGTTTTCACAATAATGCACCAAAGGTGGGTGCATACAAGGTAGGCTAAGGCGATTTGGGTGTACATTTAGTGGGGTGTAAACAAATTCTCACTTTGAGTAAGATGCTCAAAGGTCGAAACGAAAGGATAGGCTCGGAGGGGTGTACTAGGGGTATCGTGTACCAAAAATGGATACAACGCAAAGGGTGTGGGAGAATTACTTGACCAATGAAGTCAATGTAATTATAACAAATATACGGGTGTAAAACAATGGGTTAATCCTAATGCCTCTTATCATGTAGTAAATCTTAACTACACGAATGTAGTCTCACTTGTGGATTTGAGATGGTCCTAACGCAAGTTCTAGAATCTAAATACTACCGGTACTCACATCATAGCACCAAAGATGGATGCTTTTCCTACCAATTCTAGGGGCGAACCTCACATATTTGGGGTGGAAAATTTTTTAGTGGTACGGTTTTGTGCTAGTCATACAATTTCCTATCCATGAGACGCTCATTAAGATCAAGGTTTCACTTCTAAATGTTGTAAAAAATTTTAAATTGGCGCTAAAATTGCCCTAACAAATATTTCTCTTGGTTTTATTACAAATTTACTATCAAACAAAGCAAAACATCAAGCGTAAGTATATTCTCAACGGTGCTTTCATTTACCCCCCTTACACTTAAACCGAACATTGTCCCCAATGTTCAAATAAAAGACGTAAAAGTAAATAAGATGAAAGAATGAAATCAAATACTCCCCTGAATCGTTTGTTGTGGATAGTGATGTAACATGGTTAGATCTTCTTCCAAGATAGACGAACGTTCAAAGCTTCCCTTCCAAAATAATAAACGTCTTCTTGTCCAAAATAACCTGTTAACCTGAAAAAGATAAAGGCCAACCTCGCGTAAAATCGGCGGTAAAATCTACATAATAAGATATAATGCTTGTGGAATGAATATTTTGCAGAATTCCTGGAGATTATAAGTTAAAGAATTGACAAAACTTTTTAGGTTTCCGGAAAAATACAAAACTTTCAAAAATTGCAGAAAATTATAACCTGACGCCGTCAGGTGTTAACCCTGACGCCGTCAGAAAGTTCTGACAGAATTCTCATGTTAAGCTTCCGGGAAAAATTCTGGAAAAACTAGATCTTACTTCCTGGAATTCCTGCAAAAATTCATTATGACTCGATACAAGCATTTGACTCAAACAAGTACTAATATGTATGCTAATTTCATTGTTATGATTCATGTTCATTCGTTCTATATAAACCGATTTAGATTTCCCTTACACTTAGCTTTTGCAAAATACCTTTATATGTAGTTAAGACGAAGTTAAAAACAAAATAAAGCATTTTCACAATTTAGTTTGAAGCATGAATCAATAACAAGAAATATAACTTACATACGGAAACAAATAAAATCAAATAAACACACAAAAACACACAAAACATGGGTTGCCTCCCAAGAAGCGCTTTTCTTTATTAACGAGTCTTGTAGCTAGACTCAAAGTCACCGTACGTTACGTGACTTCGTCGTTGGTCTCGGTTCCTAAGTCATCCTCTTTTCCGGTTTTGTATTCGGGCCCTAAGTTCAAACAATCCTTATAGAAACCGAAAATCCTTTTCATGACATAGTCTACTCCCCTACGTCTATCCTCATCATTCCTATAGTAAACCGCTTGTTTGAGCTCCTTCTCAACGTTTGACAAGTGTTGGTATTGCTCTATCTTATACGGCATTTGGTAGTTCACCTCATCGGTCTCATCCTTAAATGTGACTATCCCTAAGGAAGGTTCATGAGTCATTCTAGAGACCTCGATAAATGGTTTGCCTAAGACTACTTGGGTCACACTTGCATCGATTATTGGGCGGATATCTTCTACAATCACAAAGTCGGTGACATAGGTAAAGTTTCCTACATAAACCGGTAATCCTTTAACTCTTCCCGTGAAGTTACTAATCCATCCCTTATCGGGAAACACTCTATACCCTAGTTGACTTTTCATTATCAAATTGTATTGAGCTCTAGTCATGATGTTAATGGGTGATCTAGGGTCAATGTACGCTTTCCAAATATGCAAATGCCCGATGTTGCATGGTATGTTGAGATTAGATGGATCGCCCACCTTGAAAATTGGGTTACCTAGGATGTATGGGGTCTCGGAGTCATCGAATAGATTCTTATGATATGCTCGCTCTTCCTTAGTGGGTAACCTATTGAAGTAATCCTCCTCCTCTACTTCTTCTATTTCGCTAACCTTAGCCTTCCTATCATCCTCTAATTCCTTACTCTCATCCTTTGATTCACTATCATTCTCACTCCTATCAATTGGTCTAATGGTCACAACGTTTACGAAGTGGACATGTTTGGATGAAGAGGGGTCCTTGATTTGTGGTTCGCTATTGGTGTTTCTAGCGTCCTTTTGTGGGGGTGATAGCACTTGGTTGTTGAGGGCTTTCAACAAGTTGTCAATTTTATTGGTCATCTCTACTTGTTGTTGATTGAATTCGGATGTGAATTTAGCTATGCGAGCTTCTTGAGATGCCATAAAATTGGACATCAATCCTTCAAAGTTGTTGGTACTACCATAGTTGTTGGAAGGATTGTTGTTGAAGGTACGGTTTGAGGAATTACCGTTGGGTTGAAACCGGTTAGGTGGGTTGGAAGAATTGTTTTGGGGTGCGTTTTGGTTTGACTTCCACCTAAGGTTGGGGTGATTTTTCCATGAGGGGTTGTATGAATCTCCATAAGGGTTTGGCTCGGGTTTGAAAGTGTACCACTTATCTCCCGCTCCGTCGGTACGCGTGGATGCGTAGTCCGCAAAAGCTTGTTCGGGGAGTTCCATGCAATCACGAGTGTCGTGGGGACCACTACATAATTCGCACGAAGAAGTGATTTTGTTCACTTGGCTTGAAGGTTTAGGAGCTTCGTAGGATTTCATGAGAAACTTGACTTGGTCTTCAAGTTCTATGATCCTACGGTCGGAAGTGCTTGAATTATTCGAAGGCAAAGATATTGCCTTGACCGTTTTATTCAAATCACGGGGATCATTCCAACTTTCGTTGTCATATAGAGCAAGATCTTCTAGGAGATCCCATGATTGTTCCGCACTTAGATCACGTAGCTTGCCACCGGCCGCTTGGTCAATGGTTTGCCTCGTGTGGAGATTGATGTGGTCATAGAAGATTTGGACTTGGAGCCAAAGGTCTATGCCATGATGAGGGACTTTTTGGAGTAAGTCCTTGAATCGAGTCCATGCCTCGTAGAGGGTTTCGCCTTGGCGTTGTTGGAACGCCAAGATATCATTCCTTAGCTTGGTAGTTCTCCCCGGTGGGAAAAATTGAGCAAGGAAACGAGTTGTGAGATCGTCCCAAGAGGTGATGGATCCTGCGGGAAGTCGCTCAAGCCATTGACTAGCTTGGTCCCGTAGAGAGAATTGGAAGAGACGCAATCGGGTCGTCTCTCGAGTTGCAACATCAAGGTCTATGGAATCTACGATATTTAGGAAATCCTTGAGATTTTGGTTTAGATCTTCGGAACGAAGTCCACGGAAAGTGCATCCGCTTTGCACCAACCGGATGGTGTCGGATCGCAAGGGGGTGACATTGGCTCCTTGAGTGAGCTCAATGGTGTTTCGATAGCCAAGGTGGCTAGGTCGGGAATACTCTCCTAAGGTGCGGGGTCTAGGAGGTTGGTTTGGTTGTGGTGGGTGGTTTGGTTGAATTGGGTTGCTGGGATCAAGGATGTTACCACCTTCCATGATGGCGGATGGTAAAGATTACGAACAAAAATACGAAGAAAAAGATAGACTAAAGAAAATCCTAGAAAATAAAATAAAAATCTCACTAGAAAGGAATCTAGTGAGTAGACCTAAAGAAATAAAAATTCTACCTAAACAATAACTATTCCCCGGCAGCGGCGCCAAAAACTTGATGCGTGGTTTTGTGACCTTACAACAGGTTTTACCTCTCGAGGGATCTCAAGAGGCTTACAACCCCACCAGGCAGTGTACCTGACCGATGTAGTATAGGATAGTGGTAAGTACGGGGGATTGATCGTTCTCTCACAGGGAATAGTGTTCGTTAGGATAGAAAAACTACTCTAATAGGTCTAAGGGTGGAAGGAAGATTCTTTTTGTATTTTTATGTTTTATGGAAAGCAAGTAAAATCTCGGTTTTGGAAGAAGGGCGGAATTAGTTGCTAGTCAACTAACCCAAGTTTACTACTTATGCAAATTAAAATAAAATAAATATCTAAACTATTGTGGTTGTGAAAACAATATGGAGAAAGTTGTGTTTACTTAGATTTCATTACTCCCTAACTATCTTTTACCGGTTAATTGATATGTATGTTACTTGTGTGGATGAAGGGTGTATTCCTAATAACTCATGGAGTGGCATACATATCTCTCCAATTCTATGAGCTCTTATCTCGCCCTATGCCATGCACGGCACAACCATAGGGGTTGTAAACAGTGGCTCATGCGTTAAATACTACCTTAATAGCCTAGTATGCCTTGGCTACATGTTTCCCAAGACGTTCAAGCACGTTACCATAAAGGAGGTTGGCCAGTTTTCTTGAGCCTAACATTGATGGAACAATCATCCCAACAAACAACAACACACACCAATTAACCAATAATTAATAGTTAGGTTTCATTAGATCTAAGCAAACACTAGAGAATTTAGCTACACATGTTAATTGAAAGACAAGCAAGATAGATAGTTAACCAACACATAGACATGATGATTAAATTAAAGTGAAGACTTATCTTTAATTAAACACGAGGGTTCCAAGGGTTGGAAACCCTAAAAGTGACTGAAAATTCGTCTTAGAGTTTTGCCCTAAAAGTTCTCCACAAAGTTCCACCCTTAATGAATGAAAAAGAGAAAACTATATATAGATTTTACACTCTGATGGCGTCAGGTTATGGGTTCTGACGCCATCAGCTCGCCGCCATTAGGTTTCTCGGATAGCCTAGATCTACTTCTGACGCCGTCACCCTTTATTGCCTTCTGGGCCGTCACTCTTTAAGTTTACTCCTGACGGCCTACACTTCCTAACACCTGACGGCGTCAGGTGTTAAATCTCAAAATCTTTCTGGCCCGTCATTTGATAATTGATTTCCACTCTTTTTTCATCCTTGCTGACGGCGTCACCTTGTGACTTATGACGCCGTCAGGTTGTAATTTCCAGCTTCTTTGAGACTTTGTCGTTTTCTTCACTTTTATGCTCCAAAAACGTCCGAATATGCATGTTTTCCAGAATTCCTCTCAAAAGTACCTAAAATGACAAAAGGAACGATTTAGGGCAATATTTGATCACATTTATACGAATTAGGGCTTAAATGACCCCCTAAAAGTGTAACACTTTTCGTCTCATCACAAATCCTAACCTAACCTAGAGACTCAATTCTAATAGAAAGGGTATATAAAAGAAGACCCTCAACATAATTCACAAGAGTGGATTAGGTTCTTGTGAATCTTCCCTTATGGAGATGTGTTCTTTCAAGAATGATAAGAGATGAGAAGAATTAAGAACACAAGATAATAGACTTAAAAGGTAGAGAGAAAAGAAGTGATGAAGAAAGAATGAAATGGCAAGCGGTGAGAAATGTCAGAGGCGCTCCAAGCCACTGTTTGGACCATCTTGGTTTATATTTATCCTGACTTATTAAACCTCCAAGTGCACTTCATATTTGATTTTTCCAATATCATTCCAACACTTGTATTATGATAAGGTCAACCAACTTAAATAGCTATTTTTGAAAGAATAATTGGTAAAGTGTTTCAAAGAAATTGTTGAGGCAACATGATCAAGATCTCCTAATGTTTTAATGATGACAAATAAACCATCAAAACACATAAAATAACAAACG
Source organism: Artemisia annua (assembly GCA_014162995.1). NCBI lineage: Eukaryota > Viridiplantae > Streptophyta > Magnoliopsida > Asterales > Asteraceae > Artemisia > Artemisia annua. The sequence goes on along the minus strand of LBNU01027720.1, from coordinate 90,337 downwards.
TTAGCCAAAATTCCCCGTCTCACATGTCTGCTGCTGACGCGCCACCCACGCGTCAACGCGTGGGTGACGCGCCAGGCGACTGTGAATATCGGGACGAATTTTGAAAGTCAGCTTTCCCCTTACCCGGCAAATGTGGATCTTTCAATACAGGTATGAATATGCTATGTGCTTAATTGAGAACACTCGAAACAAGTTTTGGGATTAGAGAGATCCAACTTTTAAAGCACCCACTTACGGGAAAACACCAACTCATGTTTTCTAACTCTCGCCTCTAGCAAAGGCTTTTCTAAACTTAGGGAGCCTATATAGTTCACGTAACATCACGTGAAAGCATCCATATGCTCATATCCCGTGCTTACGTCTTCTCTAATCACGTAACGGGTTTACTCCCTTATTGGTCAAACTAAGTTCAAGGTCTCTTTGCGTAAACGCATCCTTACCCGCATGGGTTATGCTTTACATCAAGGCAAAGCACTTAACTTGTTTGAACCAAGGTGTTAGTTGAGTACGTCGAGTCGTGGAAAGTCACGAGATATGAAACTATGGATTCTCGACATTGTGTTACTTGAACTTATAAGTAACCTATGATTTTCTCAACTTATAATCTTAATTGTCTAAACCTTTTCTTCTTAATGACAATTAGATTACTTCTTAATCTTCTCTTAATCTCATTTTTACAAAAGATAAATACCACCAAATCTCCCACAATCCTTCCCAAATATCCCTTCCCAACATTCTCTAAATATTCCCTTACACCACTTACACAATGTGTACCTCTTGTCCCCTATACTCCCACACACAATATTCCCTCTCCCATACAATCCTTATACACACACTTATACACCTTGTGTACACACACTAAGATTTCAAATTCTACACACACTACTCACAACTCTTTCCTCTCTACACACACTAGCCAACTCACCATATCCCTTCCATATCCAAATCTCTTACACAATCCCTTACAACATCACATCTCTTATATTCCTTACACACTCTACATCTCAACCATCCATTCCCTTACAACACATCTCAACCATCCATTTTCATCACATGCCAATTAATTTGAATTCCAAAGGAAGCTCCCTTTGATCTCCACCATCCATTTCAAACAAAATCATCTCAACCCTCGATCTCATTCTTTCCCCCCAAGCAAAGGAATATCCTTTGGAATATGCTTTCTCAACCTAACCATGGTTCACTTCTAACCTAACCATGGTTACTTTCTAACCCAACCTCACACACTATTCCCTATGGAGGAATATCTCATGGCATATTCTCTTCTCTATTATGCCATGTGAGGAATACCATTTCTACCCCTACCAAATTACCCTTTCTACTCTTCTACCCTTGGTGTTTGGTTTTCTTATAAACACTTCACAAAACATTTTCCAAATTGGCTATTTGAGTTGGTAAACCTTGGATTGATTAATGTTAAGGTTTAGTGTGAAGTACGATTGGGGGTTTAGCAAGGATAGGTATTTACAAGGACCAACACCCAAGTCTTGGGAAAACTTGAGACAGAGTCCTGGCGCGCTGCCCGCGTGGTATGCGTAAATTTACACATACCTTTATTCTTATTTTACGGACCAAAATGACCAAAAACCGACCATAAATCCCAAAAATATGTTGTTTTTGTGTTTTTGATTGTGCAGGTATGGATATTGTGAAAATGGACCAAAACGAGTCAAAATCAACAAACATGAGCACGAGAATGGAAAAATGATCAAAAGCCGAGGCCGGGGAAGGATTTCTCGATTATTGATCACAAATTATTTCAAAGTTGTCACTTTTGGTCCTTATGAAGATATTTTAGAGATATGACATCAAAGGCCCCTCATAAATCAAAGAATGTCAACAATGGTCCTTGGATATTATTTATCAAGAATGACAGCTTGGGTCCTTTGAAATTCAAGAAATACACCTTTAGTCCCTTGGATTATAACTCTACTACACCAATATCCCTATTTTACTAAAACCTCAAACCCATTATAACCAAAAACCCATATAACCCAATATCCTAAATAAACCCACAAGCCCATAATCCCTCACTAATAATACCAGCCCAACCCTTTTCCCTTTATTAAACCCGACCCTTTTATTATCCCCTGGTCAACCACAAAGGTCTAACATAAATAAAATAACCAAGGGCGCTTTTTTACAGATACTGTACATCCCTTCCACACTTTACCCTGACCTCAGCCAAAATTACCCATCTTAAATGAGTTCTAGAAGCTTTCTGAGATGGCAGGGATATGTATGACAACATATGGAATGAAACGTGGCAGCTGTGAGCATTCTCATTGGTCAATTGGACGTGGCACAAGATCCTAAGGCTGAAAATTAATTAGATGACGACATACATCAATCAAAGGCTGAAAATAGAGCTTCTGGATCATTCGTGGAAAACCCTAGCTCCTCAGCCTCGAGCTATAAATAGCCCTCTTAACTCACAGATTTGAGCCATTAGGAGTAGGGATAAAATTAGGGTAGCGTAGGAGTAGTAGCTTTTAATTAGCTTATTTTTAATGTTGCGTTAAGCTTTTCAATTCTGTAACTTTCGTTTTAAACTCTGTACTCTCTTAGAATTCTAATGCAATCAAGTTTTCCTTTAAATTTTGTCAATTAATTTTAAGCTTTCATAATGTTTAAAGATGGTTGAAAAAGTTCTCTTATTGTTTCATAAGCTCATATAAGCTGAACCACAGCTTATTGTGAGCTTGTGATCACCATTTTAATGTTTTGATCAAATTCTTCTTAAGGTTTCACCAAAACCTCAAAAACTCGAAAATAAGTACTTTTTACTGTTAGCTTAACATTACTGCTTATTCTTAGTTTAATATTGCTTATTTAGTCATAATATAGCTTAGTTTTCATCTGAGTTTCCAAAATATAGCTTAAAACCTGATTTCATAGTTCAAATTCATAGAAGTTTCATACCTACAGGGGTGTTTGGCACAAGACCTCTTCAAGTGTTTTGGTCAAATTTAGTTTTCAAATCCAATGGATCCAACTTTACTTCACTTATCTTGATAGAGTTTTAGTTAATTTTACTGTTTAAACATAGTTTATCAGCTTATTTTTGCATTTCCAAAGTTTCATGGTTTTGATAATAGTTTGTGCGGCTTATATTTGATTTAGTGGATTTAGGTGTTTTTGTTTGTTGTTTTTGCTCAGTTTAGTGCACTTAAGTGATTTTCTATAACCTGGTTCAACATTGTAGGCTCAAAACTTGTTTTCTACCCATTTTGAACCCACTGTTACAGCACCCCTGCTGTCTCGGCAGGGGTTTTCACTCTCCATTTTTTAAACTTTTTTACTTGTCCAAAATCATTAAAAATTATTTTTCTATAATCTCTAGTTGCTTTTCTTTATATATTAGCAGCTTTTAATCCTTAGCTTAATCATTCTTTTAGCTTAATCTTCGCTTAAAATCACCAACTTAGGCCTGCTTTCCCTTTTACATCAGTACCATTTTCCTTTTTTTTTTGGCCAACTTTGTTTTAGCTTACTTATTGCTTAATTTAGATTACATCTTGCTTATTTAGAGTTTCCCTGGTAGCTTTAGCTGTAGTATTCCTTTAGGTAGCTTTCAGGTAGCTTGTGACAAGCTTGTAGTTTCTAGTTATGCTACTGTTGCTCCCCTGCACCATCCATTTTTTTTACTGATTCAGCTCTTTTCCTAGCCACTTATCTACTTATCCAGTTGAGCTTATAGATAAAATTTTGGTTTTATCAGTAGATTGCAGTGATGTCTTTAGGTTTTTACAGCTTTTGTTGGTTTAGCTTAAGGAACAGTAGCTTAATTTTAGCCTTAAGTGAGCCCCTTTAGCCTATTTTTACACCAGCAACCCAAGGATTAGTTTTAGCTGTTTAGTGCCTTTAGGTGCTTATTTCTGCTTCCTTTTATGCTTATTAAGGCTCCTCTATTTGTCTTCAGCTTTGTTTCCCTTTACGTCAACTTTATAGTAGCTTATTATAGCTTTTAGGATTTCTACAATTACTTTTATAAGCTTTTAGAGTAAACTGCTTTTCTTTTATCATTATATCTGCTTATTCACTTAGTTTTAGAAAAAGTTTCAGTTTCAAAATATGTTTAATTTTATGTGCTTTAACTGTTTTTGTAATAAAAATTAAAAAAATAAAATAAAATAGTTTTTCAAAAATGAGGTGCAGGGATTCGAACCCCTGACCTCCACTTAACCAAGCTTCAACACCATAACTCTACTACCATACGCATCCATTGGTCTTTCTTGACAAGGGTGCATTTAAATTTGTTTTTATAGGATTTTTCCCTTTTACTCTTAATATGCTCTTAAAACTGTTTTAGCCTATACACAGTTTATTCATATGGCTTTTTCACATTCTCATATTTTTTTTAGATTTCTGATAGGATAAAGTTTTTACTATAAAAATTCTAGATTTATTTGAATTGTCGTTCTATTAATAAACATTTAATTTCTTTTTGTTAACTTTTAAATCATATTAATTAAATAAAAAGTTAAAAAAAAAAAAAAAATCTTTTACCCGTAATTTTGTTTTGTCATTTAGTGCGTAGGAAAAATGTTTTTACCCCCGTAGGATTAGTTTTGCTTCAATTTCACTTTTTATTTTGCGGTATTACGTTTATTATTATTCTCGTTTTAGTTTATATTTGCGTTTTAGGTATCCTTATGCCCATTACTTGTTCCCGTAGCTTTATTGCTTGTTTTTATTCGTTATTGCAATATCATTAGTGTAGAACTCCTAATTCCCAATTATTTTCCTATTCACTACATGTTTTCACGATCACGAACCGACTACTCAATTCAACCTTCGTTGGGACTACGACCCGGGGAAATACTTCCACGAGTATTTCTTCGGAACTCAAAATATTACACCAATTTTTGGCGCCGCTGCCGGGGAGGAGTGAAAGCCGAAACCGTTTCTCGTTCTGAAGATTAGTGAATTTGAAGACCCTTCCCTCGGGAAGTTACCATCTTACTTTTGTATATATCTTCATATTATAAAAACCCAAAAAGATTTTCTTTTCTAAAATTGGTTTCAAAATTTGTTTTCCTTTTATCTTAAATTGTTTTCCCGTCTTAAAAATCCAAAAACAATCTTCGTTATCCTCTTTATGTTTAATTCTTATCCCTTATTCCTCTTTTCCGTTTAATTCTTCTTCTTTTACCCTCTTTCCCGTTTAATTCTTTATTCCATACCCTCAATACCATTTAATTCTTCCTTATGTCTTCATCTTACCAATATTCTTGTGAATATTGTGGGGGACCCCCGAATGGTGGAAATTGCCCCGGTTGTAGCATTGTGAGTTCGGGAAACGGGTTTGTCTACGACCAACATCCCTACAATGAAACAACCGACTTCTTCAACCAACCCCCACACCATATGATGGAGACATATTGTTGTGAGTATTGTGGAGGTCCTCACCAAGGTTTTGATTGTCAAAACAATCAAAATTTTGGTTATGATCAATATCCATATTATTCACCGAATTAGTTACAACAATCATATTGTTGTG
>LBNU01027720.1:66921-84750 GCA_014162995.1 Artemisia annua | reverse complement strand
TACCAATATTCTTGTGAATATTGTGGGGGACCCCCGAATGGTGGAAATTGCCCCGGTTGTAGCATTGTGAGTTCGGGAAACGGGTTTGTCTACGACCAACATCCCTACAATGAAACAACCGACTTCTTCAACCAACCCCCACACCATATGATGGAGACATATTGTTGTGAGTATTGTGGAGGTCCTCACCAAGGTTTTGATTGTCAAAACAATCAAAATTTTGGTTATGATCAATATCCATATTATTCACCGAATTAGTTACAACAATCATATTGTTGTGCGTATTGTGGAGGTCCGCACTTTAGCTCCGATTGTCAAACGAGGAATCTGTTTCCTTGTAACAATTATGACTATTCTTACCAACCTCCACAATACCAAATGATTCAAACACAACCAATTCTTCAAGAAACCCAAAATGCATTGGAGATAATTGATGTAAGGAATTTGTTAAAGAACTTGCTCAAAAAGAAAATTCTCATCATCAACAACAAAGTAATAGGGAACTTTTAGCTGATGAACAAGTAGCTAGATTAAGTTCCCAATATCATAAACCTTTGGTTTTTGATTACTATGACGATGATTCCGATGATGACGAGGAGAGAGTTGTTCCGATAAACGCCTTCCCTCAAATAGCCCTCGCCCTTCCTCTCATAGAACCCGAGGACTCTCTAAAAATAGGGGACGAGCATCTTAACACTATTCCTGTAACGGAATCGGACGAATTCAATAAGTCTAGTGTTGAGAACCTCGTCCCAATCCCAAGTGAGTCCGGGGAAATTTCTAACGGTGATTCTGAACTTGTTGATAAGGATCATTTTGATATATCTGAAGATATTCCCGACTCTTCCCATCCTTCTCTCACACCGGTTGAGGGAAGTGACTCTGTTTTGGAAGAGTTCGATACTTCTCTTACTAATGATAATTCTATTTCGTCCAAGGATGATGATATCGTTAAGCCGTCAGATCCTTTAGAGCCCGAGCTCAAGGATTCTTTACCCGATTTTGAGAAATATGTTTTTGATACGGCTGAGGAGTGTCAATTGCCTCCGATTGATAATTCGACTGATCGTGTTGAGACGTTCTCCGATTCCGACAATGATGATTCATTATCTTGTGGAGACATCGACTATGTGGAGGAGTTATCTTCTGAGCTCGTTAGCTTAGAAGAAGAGAATGATGAAGATTGATATGTATTAAATTACATATCTTTTATTTACCAATTTAAGATCAAAAAGACCAAAAACGCTAACGAATGCCAAAGATATACTTGTTTTTGTGTTTTTGAATGTGCAGGTATTGATATTTACAAAAGTGGACAAAAACCGAGACAAAAAACGACAAAACGAGCACGGGATTGGAACGAGTGTCAAAAGCCGTAGCCGGGGAAGCATTTTTCACATTTGAGCTCAAATGGCAACAATGGTCCTTGAAGAATCAGAAAAAGTCTAGAATGGTCCCTTGAATAAATTTACACAAATGGTCCTTATAAATTCAGAAAGTTCAAAATTGGTCCTTGTGATTTATTCTCCAAAGCTGCCAATCCAATTACAATAAACCCAAAGTTAACCCATCTTTCTTAAATCCATTATACATCATAAACCCAAAAGCCCATGTATCATAACCAAACCAGCCCAAAAAGCCTTCCCTTTAACCCGGTCAAAAAGTCAACAGTCAAAGGTCAAAAAACTCAAACAATAAAAAAAAAAAAACATTACGTGCCTTTCATTTTCCCCCAATTCACCCTTTCCAGTTACCCAAGAACCCTAATTACCTTTTACCTCTAATTACCCAAATCCCGTCTATTATTTACCCAATAAGGGCATATAAGTCTTTCCCCATATCACCTGACACCGTGTCAGAGGTATGACAGCATTAGAATGACAGATGGCAGAATATGATTGGACCAAACGCGTCATTGGGAGGATTCATAGGCTCTGATTGGTTAACTAGTGTCACAGGGAATCTAAGAGGGATATTCAGAGCATATTCGAAGTTCTAGACCTTTCTGAAAGGAGAATCCAATGATGCCAAGCCTCTCTCTCCACGACTATATATAGAACCCCTTGTAGCTCGAATTGTATGTAATTTTTAGAGTACTGTTATGCTGCCAATTTGTTTACTCGTTTTGTTTACTTGTAATTTCTTTTAAAACTTTTGTAATGATCTAGTCATTTTAATAAAGCTTGATTCAGTTTTCATTGGAATTTGATTTCTTCTCATTGAATTCAGTAGATTAATGAGTTTTGTTATTGTGAAAACAAGCTTATCAGAAGCTATTTTACTTAACATTTAGCTAAGTTCTTTTCAAATCTGCTCTCAACATTTAATGTATAAAAAATATAGAAACAGAAAAATATAAAAATGTTAAAAAAATGTTTTCAAAAGCTTATCTGTAGAGTTTATAAGCTCTTAATCAGTTTCAAAAGCATTTGAGGTTAATTGTTGTAGCATTGGTTAGATAAATAGCTCATTTCCACAAACGGTCAACAAAAGTCAACTGTATGTTGATCCATGGTGTTTGATGCTTTGGAGAGATAGATCAAGAGAGATATGGATGCTCTTGGCCTGTCTAAAGACAGGCTAGCATAGTGAACCTCCTCTATTGTAGCAGAGAAGGAAGCACTTTGTAAGTCCTAGCTATTTTTTTTATTTCACTCAATAATTCTCTAAATCTGTTGTTGTGATGTTTTAGCTGTTACATTGGATTGATTTCACATGTATTGCTTAGTAGTACTGTTCCATTAATGAATTTTGATGTTATGCTACTGGTTGTTGAGTTGTTTGAGTTTAATTGATCAATTGTGTCTTACCTTATTGAATCTGTGTGTAGTATAGCTTTAGAAATATAGATCTGTGACACTGTTCCATCGGTGTAAATTGTTCATGTTCAGTGTTGTGATGCTATTCCATGCTTGTGATATCATTTAGAGTACTAGTGTAATGAGACTGTGAAGTAACTGAGTTCAATAAGTGATTGTTCATTGATAACTTGAATCTGTTGTTATAACTGTTACTACTGGTAGAATTGGTTGAATTGATCTTATATTGATATCAGTGGTTAGATTTGAGTAAGAGTTTGTTGGATTCATGCCTAGATAGTGTAGTTGTAGAGTTAATCAAATCTGTTAGGGGTGTTTGGTTTAGGTGTTCATCAGACATAGTATTTGCTTAGGAGGATTGTTCTTTGCATCAGTTAGCTTTTACAAGGCATTAACAGATTAGAACTTGCATAAAATCAGTAGGATCTTGAGAAAAGTCAACATTAGCTTAATGGATCATTTCTTTCTAGTGTACTTGATAACTGTTCTTGTGTATTGGTTCATCTGATGTTCTTTATGTAAGTGATTTAGTTTCCAGAGCTTAAACATGCTTAATCTACAACTAGAAACAGAATTAGGCCCTTAAAATTGAGAAAAGTCAACTGAGAAAAGTTACAAAAAAAGGAAGTCAGTATACACTGCCTTGACTGCAATTTTATCTCACTTTTGCTTGCTGAATGTGTGTAAAATTAGAGGTCAATTGGTCAATTTAGCATAGGGCTTTTGTGAATTTCTTGATCTCTGGTTGGTAGTGCACCTTTTGCCCCAATAAGTTTTACAAAAACTGCTTATTCAGAGTGCTTAATCTAGGCTCAAACCTTGTCCCATTTCTGCTTGTTACTGATTGATACAGTGTTGTGCAAGTTGAATTTCTGGCTTACATTTCTTGTTCCAGTGTTTGATTTGAATTTCATTAGTTGCATTTGAGCTGTTACAGTTGTCACTTTCCATTTTGAGCTTCATAAGTGCTTATTAGACCTCTAAATAAGTACTTATTAGGCATAATTGGACTGCATACTGTAAATCTGAGCAATACTTGATCAAAAATTGATTGAACTGAGTCTATTTGAGCCTAAGAAACTTATTCAGTCAATATCTTACAGTTTTCATTCAAGTGCTTATTAATAAGCACTTGAATAAGCTGTCTTAAGCTTAAATAAGCACTTTTTAGCTTATTTTTAAAAAAGTTTTTAACTCAGAATCTTTAGAATTGTATTTCAGAATTTCCATAAAAAAATCAGATTTAATTGAGGTTTTTTACTATTTATTTTCTATTTTCTTAGTTTTTAAATCATTTTTAATTCATAATAAATCTAAAAATTTAAAAATAAATCTAAATCTTTTTCCAAAAATTATTTTTAAATATTTAGAATTTTTAGAAATTTTGTTTGAATTTTTAGGACTCATTTTTATTAAAAGTCACTTTTTATTACGTTCTTAGCATTTACGTTTTATTCCAATTTGTGTATAATTGTTTTGTATGCATTGTTTACTTGTACCTTGGGCTTAGTTGTGCTCTATATTTCATTTCTACTGCAGTATAATTCATAATCTCAAAAATATTATCACGATTCACGTCACACACACACACTTTACACATACGTCTCGATCGCCGTCAAACTTTCGTTGGGAGACGATCCGAGGAATATTCTCACGAATATTTCTTAGGAAAAAGAATACTCAAAAATACCTACATCATTTATGGCGCCGCTGCTGGGGAAAGTTTGAAACGAAAGCGTCGTTTTTGTATCGTTTGTTGGTGATTTGAAGATCCTTCTTCGGAAGTTATCGTTTTTTGTGAAAAAATTAAATACAAAAAAGATAATAAATAAAACACTTTTCACAAAGTGTTTTCATTAATACATCTTAATAAAGATCCTCCGTCTTCCGTTGAAGGAGGGCGGTTGTAAACCATTCCGAATCACAACAAAAGATAATCGTGAAATCAATTGTTACCCGATTAGCTTATAAAGCGAAAAGGTTTCATTTGACGTAACGGTTAACAAAAAGAAAATAAAGAAGATTGTTTTCCAATATATTAAAAAAGCCAAAAATAATTCCCAACCAAAAATACAAAAAGATTTTCTTTTTCAAATTCATTTTTCTTTTTACTTTGGTTTCTTTTTAATGTATGTTTACACGTTCTCGGTCGAGATTAATCGTTGATTCTCCGACCATACCGACTCAACAATATCGTAGAAGTCGTAAAAGAGCTAACGTACCCGAGATACGTACTCTTGTTGAATCACCCATCATCGAGATGGCCGATCAACGTACGATGCAAGAGTTACTCCAATGTCCCACCGAGGGATACAGAGATGCTATTGTTTTACCACCGATAGTTTCTGAAAATTTTGAATTAAAAACTGGTTTGATTCAACTTGTCACGTCAAACCAATTTCACGGTTTTGAGAGGGACGATCCTCATGCACACATCCGTTGGTTTAATAAGTTGACCTCGACTATGAAATTTAAGGATGTCCCTCATGATGCTATTAAGTTGATGTTATTCCCGTTTTCACTCGAGGGGGCAGCCCGGATTTGGCTCGAAAAAGAACCCCCTTGATCAATCAATACNGTTATTAATCGTAGTTCTTATAATCATAAATTCCAAAATATCTTCACTATTCTTTTCACACACACACTTTACACCTACGTCTCGATCGCCGTCAAACTTTCATCGGGAAACGACCCGAGAAATATTCTAACGAATATTTCTTTGGAAAATCGTACTCCAAAATACCTACATCAATTATGGTGCCGCTGCCGGGGAAAGTTTGAAACGAAAGCGTCGTTTTTGTATCGTTTGTTGGTGATCTGAAGATCCTTCTTCGGAAGTTATCGTTTTTTTTTTTTTTTTTTGAAAAATTAAAATACAAAAAGATAATAAATAAAACACTTTTCACAAAGTGTTTTCATTAATACATCTTAATAAACATCCTCCGTCTTCCGTTGAAGGAGGGCGGTTGTAAACCATTCCGAATAGCAACAAAAGATAATCGTGAAATCAATTGTTACCCGATTAGCCCATAAAGCGAAAAGGTTTCATTTGACGTAACGGTTAACAAAAAGAAAATTAAGAAGATTGTTTTCCAATATATTAAAAAAGCCAAAAATAATTCCCAACCAAAAATACAAAAAGAGTTTCTTTTTCAAATTCATTTTTCTTTTTACTTTGGTTTTTTTTTTAATGTATGTTTACACGTTCTCGGTCGAGATTAATCATTGATTCTCCGACCATACCGACTCAACAATATCGTAGACGTCGTAAAAGAGCTAACGTGCCCGAGATACGTACTCTTGTTGAATCACCCATCATCGAGATGGCCGATCAACGTACGATGCAAGAGTTACTCCAATGTCCCACCGAGGGATATGGAGATGCAATTGTTTTACCACCGATAGTTTCTGAAAATTTTGAATTAAAAACCGGTTTGATTCAACTTGTCACGTCAAACCAATTTCACGGTTTTGAGAGGGACGATCCTCATGCACAATTCCGTTGGTTTAATAAGTTGACTTCGACTATGAAATTTAAGGATGTCCCTCATGATGCTATTAAGTTTATGTTATTCCCGTTTTCACTCGAGGGGGCAGCCCGGATTTGGCTCGAAAAAGAACCCCCTCGATCAATCAATACATGGCAAGAACTCGTCTCAAAATTCGTTAATCATTTCTTTCCTCCGTCTAAAATGACCAATCTCAAGAATGATATAACCAATTTTCAACAACGTTTTGATGAGAGCTTTGGTGAGGCATGGGAACGTTTTAAAGATCTTCTTCGAAAATATCCTCACCACGGTTTCTCCGAGTTGCACCAAATCGACACGTTCTATAACGCTTTGACTCAAAACGATCAAGATTCTTTAAACACAGCCGCCGGTGGCAATATCTTGAATCGTACGCCAAGGGATATTCTAACAATCATCGAGAACAAATCTAAGGTTCCGACTTCTCGTAACAAACCGAATGTTTCGAGAGTGACCTCTTCGACTCCTTCTTCTTCGTCGGTCCAATCATCGGAATTGGCCGAACTTACCGATGCTATTCGTTGTATGATGAAAGAGTTTAAGTCTCAGAACCAGAAATCCGAGCCCGTTAAAGCCGTTACCGAACAATGTGTGATTTGTAGTGGACCCCATCCTTATTATGAGTGTCAAGCCACCGATGGCCAAGTTCACAATGCTAATGTTGCAGCTGCAAACTACACTCAAAATCAAGGTTTTCGTCCTCAAAACAACCAAATGGAGCCACCCGGTTTTCCACCCGTGCAAACTAATCAAAACCGTTATCCTCAAAATAACCAAGGTTATCAAAACCAAGGTTACAATCAAAACCGTGGAAACAATTATCAAACCCCTCCACCACAACAAGTTCAACCCTCTCCCGAGCTTTCGAATTATATAAAAACAAATGATGTCAACATGCGAGCTATGCAAAATCAAATCAACAACATGAGGGTTGAGCTAAAAAGGGAGATCGACACAACTATGAATCGTCAGACGAATGAGCTTAAGCAAATGATGAGTAGTTTTATTCAAATGAATCAACCGTCGACGTCTAATTCTCTTCCAAGTAATACCATTCCTAACCCGAGAAGTGATTTGAAAGCAATCACGACTCGAAGTGGTGTTGCTTACGATGGACCCACGACTCCGACTACCTCATCTTCTCTTCCTCCTAAGGTAGTCAACCGTGAGACCGAGGTGACAAAGGACCCGGTAATTCCTACTAATAACGGAAGAACCGAAAACGTCCAACCTCCGGTTGTCCAATCGTCAAAAGATAAAGAAGTTGAGCCCGAAGATGTTTCCAAAGATAAGACTTCAAAAGTTGATCCAAAACCGTCAATTCCTTATCCTTCTCGACTCAATGATCATAAGCTCCGTGAAAAAGCAAACCATCAAATGGAAAAATTCTATCAAATTTTCAAAGATCTTTCTTTTGACATAAGCTTTGCGGATGCTATCCTTTTGATGCCTAAATTCGCGTCGACAATCAAGAATATGGTGAATAACAAAGAGAAGTTGCATGAATTAGCAAAAACGCTTTTGAACGAACATTGCTCGGCGGTTATCCTCAAAAAGCTTCCCGAAAAGCTTGGAGACCCCGGCAAATTTTTGATACCTTGTGCTTTTCCGGGCATGGTTGAATGCTTCGCCCTGGCCGATCTCGGTGCTAGCATTAACCTTATGCCGTTATCCGTATGGAAGAAGCTTTCTCTTCCCGAGCTCACCCCAGCTTGCATGACTCTTGAGCTCGCGGATCGTACTACTTCTCGACCCCTCGGTATAGCCGAGGATGTTTTTGTAAAAGTGGGAAAGTTTCATTTTCCCGCTGACTTTGTGATTGTTGATTTTGATGCCGACCCTCGGGTTCCTCTCATTCTCGGTAGAGGATTCCTAAATACCGGTCGTGCTTTGATTGATGTTTATAACGAAGAAATCACGTTACGAGTTGGAAATGAAGCCGTGACTTTTAATTTGAACCAAACGTCGAGATACTCCTCCAACTACGATTCTGAATCACTTAAGCGTATCGATGTTATTGATGTTGCTAAGGAGGAGTATGCTCAAGAATTTCTCGGTTTTTCAAATAATGCTTCGAGTGGCAATCCCACTCCTTCTTCTGAGCCTATAATTGCCGATTCTTCCCCTTCCCTCACTCCGTTCGAGGGAAGTGATTTCACTTTGGAAGAAATCGAGACTTGTCTTTCAAATGAATCAATTTCACCGGAAGTTGATCATTCCGATATCGATATTGAAGAAGATATTCGTTCTATTGAAGAAATGCTTAATAAGGATCTGACTCCTTTTTCTCCAAAAGAAATCCGAATCGAAGAAGTTAAAGAAATCAAGACGTCTAATCCTCCGAAGCTCGAGCTTAAGGATTTACCTCCTCATCTTGAATACGCTTTTCTTGAAGATACCGATAAGTATCCCGTCATCATTTCTAAAAACCTAAAAGATGAGGAGAAGACCCGTCTCATTGATGTTCTTAAGAAGCATAAGAGTGCTATTGCTTGGCAAATTTCCGACATCAAGGGCATAGACCCTCGTTTTTGCACTCACAAGATTTTGCTTGAAGATAATTTCAAACCCGTGATCCAACAACAACGACGGGTTAACCCAAAAATCCATGAAGTCATTAAAAAAGAAGTTATTAAACTCCTCGACGCCGGGATGATTTACCCCATTTCTGATAGTCCATGGGTTAGCCCGGTCCATTGTGTTCCGAAGAAAGGTGGCATTACCGTTGTTAAGAATGAGGATAATGAGTTAATCCCCACACGTCTCGTTACCGGATGGAGAGTGTGTATCGACTACCGCAAACTCAATGATGCTACTCGTAAAGACCATTTCCCGCGTTCCTTTTATGGATCAAATGCTCGAACGTCTTGCGGGAAATGAGTTCTATTGTTTTCTCGATGGTTTCTCCGGTTACTTTCAAATCCCGATTGATCCTCAGGATCAAGAAAAGACCACTTTTACTTGCCCTTATGGAACGTTTGCTTACCGACGTATGCCCTTTGGCTTATGCAATGCTCCGGGCACGTTCCAAAGGTGCATGATGGCCATCTTTCACGATTTGATTGAGAAAACGATGGAGGTTTTTATGGATGATTTTTCGGTATATGGTGATTCGTTTACGTCTTGTCTCTCCCATTTAGAACAAATGCTCCAACGGTGNCGGTTACTTTCAAATCCCGATTGATCCTCAGGATCAAGAAAAGACCACTTTTACTTGCCCTTATGGAACGTTTGCTTACCGACGTATGCCCTTTGGCTTATGCAATGCTCCGGGCACGTTCCAAAGGTGCATGATGGCCATCTTTCACGATTTGATTGAGAAAACGATGGAGGTTTTTATGGATGATTTTTCGGTATATGGTGATTCGTTTACGTCTTGTCTCTCCCATTTAGAACAAATGCTCCAACGGTGTGAAGACACTAACTTGGTTCTAAATTGGGAGAAGTGTCACTTTATGGTTAAAGAGGGTATAGTCCTTGGCCATAAGATTTCTAAGGCCGGGATTGAGGTCGATCGAGCTAAAGTCGATGTGATCGCAAAGCTACCTCATCCCACGACCGTCAAGGGAATCCGAAGTTTCCTCGGTCATGCCGGATTTTACCGACGTTTTATTAAAGACTTTTCCAAGATTGCCCGACCTTTGACCCACCTTCTCGAAAAGGATGCCAAGTTCATCTTCTCTAATGAGTGCCTTGATGCATTTAATATTCTTAAGAAGAAGTTAACGGAGGCTCCTATCTTAGTTGCCCCCGATTGGGACTTGCCTTATGAGCTTATGTGTGATGCTAGCGATTATGCTATCGGGGCGGTCTTGGGGCAACGAAAGAATAAGTATTTCCAACCGATACACTATGCAAGCAAAACGATGAACGATGCTCAATCACATTACACTACTACTGAGAAAGAGATGTTGGCCGTCATTTATGCTTTTGAAAAATTCCGACCATATCTTCTCTTGAAGAAATGCATAGTGTATACGGATCATTCGGCCCTTAAGTACTTAATGAATAAACCAGATGCTAAACCAAGACTGATGCGATGGGTTCTCCTTCTTCAAGAATTCAAAGTTGAAATTCGAGACAAAAACGGATCGGAGAACCTAACCGCTGACCATCTCTCTCGTCTTGAGAATTCCCACCAAAGTGATCTCGAGAAAAAGGAAATCAATGGATCATTTCCTCTCGAGACACTTGGGAGTATTTCATATAATGACTCAAGTACCCCATGGTTCGCCGACTTTGCGAATTACCATGCGGGGAACTTCATAAGAAAAGGGATGTCGTCCCAGCAAAAGAAGAAATTTTTCAAAGATGTTAAACATTATTTTTGGGACGACCCCTACTTGTTTAGAGTTTGTGCGGATCAAGTGATCCGGCGGTGCGTTCATGGCAAGGAAGCCGAAGATATTCTTATGGCATGGCACAATGGACCCACGGGGGGACATCATGGTGCCAACTTTACCGCAAAGAAAGTTTTTGACTCCGGCTTCTATTGGCCGACGATTTACCGTGATGCTGACTTGGTGAAGTCGTGTGACTCATGCCAACGACAAGGAAAAATTTCACAACGTGATGAAATGCCGCAAAATGCGATTCAAGTTTGTGAAATCTTTGATGTTTGGGGTATTGATTTTATGGGTCCATTCCCGTCTTCTAGAGGGAATAAGTATATACTCGTGGCGGTCGATTACTTGTCTAAATGGGTGGAAGCAAAGGCGCTCCCCACAAATGACGCCCGAGTAGTGGTTAAGTTCTTGAAAAATCTCTTTTCCCGATTCGGAACTCCTCGTGCTATTATAAGTGATCGCGGTACTCATTTTTGTAATGATCAATTTGCTAAAGTCATGTCTAAATATGGAGTTACTCATCATCTTAGTACCGCGTATCACCCGCAAACGAGCGGTCAAGTTGAGGTTTCCAATCGTGGTTTGAAACGTATCTTAGAAAGGACCGTAGGTGAAAACCGTGCTTCTTGGGCTGATAAGCTAGATGATGCATTATGGGCTTTCCGCACCGCTTACAAAACCCCCATCGGGTGTACTCCTTATAAGTTGGTGTATGGAAAGGCTTATCACTTGCCCATCGAATTAGAGCATAAGGCCTACTGGGCCTTGAAACATGCTAACTTTGACCTTAAAACCGCGGGTGATCACCGTAAAGTTCAATTGAATGAATTGACCGAACTTCGTGATCAAGCTTATGAGAATTCTTTGATCTACAAAGAGAAAACAAAGAGGATTCATGATTCCAAAATCAAAGACCGCGTTTTTAACGTTGGGGATCAAGTCCTTCTTTTCAATTCTTTATTGAAGATTTTCTCGGGTAAGCTCAAAACCCGTTGGACTGGACCGTTCACCGTTACCCAAGTTTTCCCTTATGGCACCATTGAGTTATCTCAACCCGATAGTCTTAACTTTAAAGTGAACGGTCATCGTCTCAAGCATTACTTTGGAGGGGACGTACCACGTATGGTAGTCCCGGATCTCCAAACTTTCCCTAAGGACAATTGAATTCAGGGATCGAGTCAAGCTTTGTGACTCGGTAACAAAAAAACAAGCGCTTCGTGGGAGGCACCCCATGCTTATCATCTATCTTCTTTCTATTTTCTAACCAATAACGTGAGGAGGGGCGACCTCTTCCAATCTTGTGTTTCGTGGTTGTTTGTGTTGTGTTTTGTCCAGGAATTTCCCGAATTATGATGACTCTCGTGCTCGTTGTTTGTCTCATCTCCACTTGAGTCTCATTCTTCATGCTTTTGGAAGTTCGCGTTATATCCTAAATCTTATCGACTAACGTATCTTTGGCATAATTAATAAACGGCCCTAGACTTATGTTAGGATTACCCTTACCTTTTTAAACATTGAGGACAATGTTTCGTTTTAGTTTGGGGGGGTTAATCTTCGATTTGATTTGACTTGCACTTTCATTTGTGTCGAATACTCATCCAACCTCGTTTTTCCTCAAAAATAGCAAAAATATTGAAAATTTTGAAAATTATGAATAAAAATAAAGAGTTGAAAAGTTGTGAAAAATAGAATAAAATTCGAATAAGTGTTTTGACACCGTGTTGACTTTCCGTTGGAGAGAGTAGGAATAATAATTTTGACTTGATCCGGGCGTGTTGAGCCCTAGCTTGTTCCCTTAATCAATGATGATCACATAAGCTTGTGCTAGTTTTGTACACAAGGAGCTATAAAACGCGAATTCTTCCTTTAGAATCTGCAAAGTTCCCGTACTTAACTTTATACATGCGCAGCTTAAAAGCTTTCGCTAGTCTTTTACATCAAAGGAGCTATAAAATGCGAATTCTTTTATTAGAGTTTGCAAGTTTCCGTATTTGACTTTATATACGCATGGCTTGATTATCGGCTAAGCATCCGCGGATTTCATTATTTGAGATTTTCAAAAAGCGGAGAACGAGAAATGATAGTGTTTATTTAGAAGTTAGATGCCATACGTGGAGTAGTTGGTTCTCTTTAAAGCTCATCGAAGGTACTTGTGGCCTTTCGTTCCCATCAGCTTGTTTCACCCCATATCTTGTGTACAAATAATTAAAGATATTTCGGTTTTGACGAAATTTAGTTCTTTATCTTCTTAAGAGAATCTTTGCTTGAAAAATTGGGTACACATCAAGGATACACGCCATTGTCTCGAGTTGTATTGTATTTCGATGTATTGAGTTGTACGTATATGGTTTCGGAGCTACCCTTTAAAGCCCGGTATTCATAAGTGCTAAGGTGCTTTGAGACTTCGGATTGAGATCGGACCTTGGATCCTATTTCTAACCTAATAGGTTGGCGGTAGGTCTTGGATTGAAACCGTGAAGGTTCGGAGTTGAGAAGTTACTAAGGCAAGAAAAAGAAAGGAAAAAAGTGAAAAAATCAAAAGAAAGAATAAGGATCGATGTTGAGATTATGGATTATGTGCTTAAGTGTTAAGACAAAAGTTGGTCGCGCGTGAGGTGCATGCGAATGATCCTAGATTGGGCGCATGAGGAGCACGTGAATTGTACTCGCCAACTTATGTCTATTTTGATGTATTTCAAAGTCTTTGTATGTATCCAATATCCTTGATGTGGACCTCATTTTTGAAGCAAATCTTCTTAAGAGAAGATCGATAACTACTTAGCGTTGGGATTCTTGGNTATGTGCTTAAGTGTTAAGACAAAAGTTGGTCGCGCGTGAGGTGCATGCGAATGATCCTAGATTGGGCGCATGAGGAGCACGTGAATTGTACTCGCCAACTTATGTCTATTTTGATGTATTTCAAAGTCTTTGTATGTATCCAATATCCTTGATGTGGACCTCATTTTTGAAGCAAATCTTCTTAAGAGAAGATCGATAACTACTTAGCGTTGGGATTCTTGGTATCTTTATTGGACTAATTCATATTGGAACGAGAAAATATGAAGCAATTCATTTCTCAACTTAATTTAAAAAATTCTAGATACACTAAGATATGGGAGCTAGGGGTTTTTACACAAGTAATTACGATGAGTAGTGTTGGCATCTAATTTGTAAGTAAACGGTGATCTCGTTTATAAGCTTAGTTTGGGGACTTGTGAAAAATCAAGGATGACGAATCTTATCCATATGGTTACTTTTCTATGAATCGTGTTTCTACTCAAAGACCCTAAAAGTTATTGAAAGATAATGAAAGTTGACACATCGTCACCCGAATAAGTTGTGAAAAGTTTAAAAGTAATAAGTATAATAAATGGTGGAACAATGAAAAATGGTAAAACGGGGCGTTTAAGGGAATAAATGGTTTCGTATCTCTTTCGAACATTTTGCTACTTTTCAAAGTTAAGTAAAAAGAGCTATGAAATTATTTATCTCTAAAGCGTGATTGAATCTCATTGCGTGAGGACATGACAATATCTTAGTTTGGGGGATTTTGATATGTATTAAATTACATATCTTTTATTTACCAATTTAAGATCAAAAAGACCAAAAACGCTAACGAATGCCAAAGATATACTTGTTTTTGTGTTTTTGAATGTGCAGGTATGGATATTTACAAAAGTGGACAAAAACCGAGACAAAAAACGACAAAACGAGCACGGGATTGGAACGAGTGTCAAAAGCCGTAGCCGGGGAAGCATTTTTCACATTTGAGCTCAAATGGCAACAATGGTCCTTGAAGAATCAGAAAAAGTCTAGAATGGTCCCTTGAATAAATTTACACAAATGGTCCTTATAAATTCAGAAAGTTCAAAATTGGTCCTTGTGATTTATTCTCCAAAGCTGCCAATCCAATTACAATAAACCCAAAGTTAACCCATCTTTCTTAAATCCATTATACATCATAAACCCAAAAGCCCATGTATCATAACCAAACCAGCCCAAAAAGCCTTCCCTTTAACCCGGTCAAAAAGTCAACAGTCAAAGGTCAAAAAACTCAAACAATAAAAAAAAAAAAACATTACGTGCCTTTCATTTTCCCCCAATTCACCCTTTCCAGTTACCCAAGAACCCTAATTACCTTTTACCTCTAATTACCCAAATCCCGTCTATTATTTACCCAATAAGGGCATATAAGTCTTTCCCCATATCACCTGACACCGTGTCAGAGGTATGACAGCATTAGAATGACAGATGGCAGAATATGATTGGACCAAACGCGTCATTGGGAGGATTCATAGGCTCTGATTGGTTAACTAGTGTCACAGGGAATCTAAGAGGGATATTCAGAGCATATTCGAAGTTCTAGACCTTTCTGAAAGGAGAATCCAATGATGCCAAGCCTCTCTCTCCACGACTATATATAGAACCCCTTGTAGCTCGAATTGTATGTAATTTTTAGAGTACTGTTATGCTGCCAATTTGTTTACTCGTTTTGTTTACTTGTAATTTCTTTTAAAACTTTTGTAATGATCTAGTCATTTTAATAAAGCTTGATTCAGTTTTCATTGGAATTTGATTTCTTCTCATTGAATTCAGTAGATTAATGAGTTTTGTTATTGTGAAAACAAGCTTATCAGAAGCTATTTTACTTAACATTTAGCTAAGTTCTTTTCAAATCTGCTCTCAACATTTAATGTATAAAAAATATAAAAACAGAAAAATATAAAAATGTTAAAAAAATGTTTTCAAAAGCTTATCTGTAGAGTTTATAAGCTCTTAATCAGTTTCAAAAGCATTTGAGGTTAATTGTTGTAGCATTGGTTAGATAAATAGCTCATTTCCACAAACGGTCAACAAAAGTCAACTGTATGTTGATCCATGGTGTTTGATGCTTTGGAGAGATAGATCAAGAGAGATATGGATGCTCTTGGCCTGTCTAAAGACAGGCTAGCATAGTGAACCTCCTCTATTGTAGCAGAGAAGGAAGCACTTTGTAAGTCCTAGCTATTTTTTTTATTTCACTCAATAATTCTCTAAATCTGTTGTTGTGATGTTTTAGCTGTTACATTGGATTGATTTCACATGTATTGCTTAGTAGTACTGTTCCATTAATGAATTTTGATGTTATGCTACTGGTTGTTGAGTTGTTTGAGTTTAATTGATCAATTGTGTCTTACCTTATTGAATCTGTGTGTAGTATAGCTTTAGAAATATAGATCTGTGACACTGTTCCATCGGTGTAAATTGTTCATGTTCAGTGTTGTGATGCTATTCCATGCTTGTGATATCATTTAGAGTACTAGTGTAATGAGACTGTGAAGTAACTGAGTTCAATAAGTGATTGTTCATTGATAACTTGAATCTGTTGTTATAACTGTTACTACTGGTAGAATTGGTTGAATTGATCTTATATTGATATCAGTGGTTAGATTTGAGTAAGAGTTTGTTGGATTCATGCCTAGATAGTGTAGTTGTAGAGTTAATCAAATCTGTTAGGGGTGTTTGGTTTAGGTGTTCATCAGACATAGTATTTGCTTAGGAGATTATTCTTTGCATCAGTTAGCTTTTACAAGGCATTAACAGATTAGAAATTGCATAAAATCAGTAGGATCTTGAGAAAAGTCAACATTAGCTTAATGGATCATTTCTTTCTAGTGTAATTGATAACTGTTCTTGTGTATTGGTTCATCTGATGTTCTTTATGTAAGTGATTTAGTTTCCAGAGCTTAAACATGCTTAATCTACAACTAGAAACAGAATTAGGCCCTTAAACTTGAGAAAAGTCAACTGAGAAAAGTTACAAAAAAGGAAGTCAGTATACACTGCCTTGACTGCAATTTTATCTCACTTTTGCTTGCTGAATGTGTGTAAAATTAGAGGTCAATTGGTCAATTTAGCATAGGGCTTTTGTGAATTTCTTGATCTCTGGTTGGTAGTGCACCTTTTGCCCCAACAAGTTTTACAAAAACTGCTTATTCAGAGTGCTTAATCTAGGCTTAAACCTTGTCCCATTTCTGCTTGTTACTGATTGATACAGTGTTGTGCAAGTTGAATTTCTGGCTTACATTTCTTTTTCCAGTGTTTGATTTGAATTTCATTAGTTGCATTTGAGCTGTTACAGTTGTCACTTTCCATTTTGAGCTTCATAAGTGCTTATTAGACCTCTAAATAAGTACTTATTAGGCATAATTGGACTGCATACTGTAAATCTGAGCAATACTTGATCAAAAATTGATTGAACTGAGTCTATTTGAGCCTAAGGAACTTATTCAGTCAATATCTTACAGTTTTCATTCAAGTGCTTATTAATAAGCACTTGAATAAGCTGTCTTAAGCTTAAATAAGCACTTTTCAACTTATTTTTGAAAAAGTTTTTAACTCAGAATCTTTAGAATTGTATTTTAGAATTTCCATAAAAAAATCAGATTTAATTGAGTTGTTTTACTATTTCTTTTCTATTTTCTTAGTTTTTAAATCATTTTAAATCATTTTTAATTCATAATAAATCTAAAAATTTAAAAATAAATCTAAATCTTTTTCCAAAAATTATTTTTAAATATTTAGAATTTTTAGAAATTTTGTTTGAATTTTTAGGACTCATTTTCAATAAAAGTCACTTTTTATTACGTTCTAAGCATTTACGTTTTATTCCAATTTGTGTATAATTGTTTTGTATGCATTGTTTACTTGTACCTTGTGCTTAGTTGTGCTCTATATTTCATTTCTACTGTAGTATAATTCATAATCTCAAAAATATTATCACGATTCACGTCACACACACACACTTTACACATACGTCTCGATCGCCGTCAAACTTTCGTTGGGAGACGATCCGAGGAATATTCTCACGAATATTTTATAACACCCCCATTTTCAAGATCGCAGCGGAAGGGACATGGGGTGCTATATATCGATTACATCGTACAAATATAATAAACAAGTTTCATACAAGAAATATTTAATAAACGTTCACCTTAAAAGGTTATTTAAGTTTTACAGGAGGTCCCAAAATAGTTTACAAAGTTTGAAAGATACATAGTATAATAAAAAGTCTTCATCATTTTAGTACATGATAAAATATTTAAAACATGAGCCATCTTGATCGATAATCTTTCCTTGCGCGGCCCATCCAAG